>JAGFNX010000328.1:0-80214 GCA_017657125.1 Scopulariopsis brevicaulis
GAACGGGGTCCTGTACCGGCCACACTTCCAGGATGTCATGGGGAGGTTCTTCGCGCGACTGGACCGGGTCGACGAGACGATGTACTGGTTCGAGGGGGACCTAGGGAAGCGCTGATCGACCGTCAAGACGTAGTAGGAGAGAATCAGGTGAGCCGCACGCAATGACTTGGAGGAGTGGGTCGGGGAGCTGTTCCGGGGTCTCATCGACCATAACCCGCGGAAGCCCTACTGGGACATCATCCTCCAGTGGGCCGTCCTCTGTCGGGGCGAGGGAGTCGAGGGCGTGAGGCACATGATGGGCATTATGGCCCAGAACAACGCCAAGAGCGAATCCACGCCACCCGCCATCAACACCATCAACGGCCCCATCCGCATCGCCATCGAGAAGAACGACCAATACCTCGCCGAGCGATTCATGGCTCTGGCCTCAGAAATGGGCATCCGCCCCAACCCCACTACCTTCATCCTGCAGATGGACTATCGCATCGACGCCAACGACCTATCGGGCGCCAAGGCCGCTTACCAGGACATGCAGAGGACCGAGGTGGAGCACGACGAGGACCTCCCCGTCATAAACAAGTACATACGCGCCCTCTGCGCGGCTCCCCGCCCCCTCCTCAAGAACATCCACGAGGTCACGGCGGACCTCGAGCACCGCATCGTCACGCTCGACCCGGAGACCGTCGTGGCGCTGTGCATGACGTTCCTGCAGAGCGACGACCAGTACGAGGTCATCGACACGCTGGCGGTCCACGTCTTCCACTACAGCAGCGAGCAGCGCGAGCAGATCCGCGACGCCTTCGCGGCCTTCATCCTCGAACCCCGCAACAGCACCGCGCGCGTCTGGGACGCCTACCAGCTCCTGAAGCAGTTCTTCCCCGAGACGCCCCGCGAGCGGCGCGTGGAGCTCATGGGCGGCTTCTTCGACCGGAAGCGCGCCGACATGGCGACGGGCGTCTTCGTCGACATGAAGGAGCACGCGAACCGCGACGTGCGCCCGGGGGTGGACGACTACATCCTCGCGCTGGAGGGGCTGGGCCGGTGCGAAGACCCGGAGAGCCTCGACACGATCCACAACATGCTCAAGCTGGACACCAACATCCAGACGTCGACGAGGCTGTACAACGCGCTGATGCTGGCGTTCGGGGCGTGCGGGAGGCCGAGGCGGGCGCTGGACTTTTGGCACGAGGTCGCGCACTCGCGCGAGGGCCCGTCGTACGCGAGCCTCGAGATCATCTTTGCCGTGCTGGAGAGGAAGCCGTTTGGGGACGAGGAGGCGAGGAGGATCTGGCGGAACGTGGAGAGGATGGAGCTCGAGGTGCCGCCGGCGGTGCTGGCGGCTTATAGCGGGGCGCTGGCGGGGAGCGGGAAGCTGGAGGATATCAAGGGATTGTTGAAGGGGATGATGAGGTCCGTGGGGTATGGCCCCGACGTCATGACGTGAGTTTGCGCTCCTCTCTACATGTTCAAGCCCCCTTTGATTTGAAGCTGTTAACTGACTTTTTGGGGACAGCCTCGGCATAATATATAACGCGCTGCCGGGCCGCAAGCTCCAGGCCGAGTTCCAGGCCTGGGCCCTCGGGCAGTACCCGGACCTGTGGTCGCAGCTGGAGAAGAAGGGGCGGCGGGGTCCCGACGGGACGGGGACCAGCTTTAAGATTTCGAGGGACATTAGAGCATAGAAGGGGAGGGATGTCACGGGCGGCGGGGGACGGTTGCATTCGAAATGTAAATGTGTATCATAGATGGATAGATGGATGGTGTAAAATCTGTACATGTACATGATATTGGTGGTGGTACAAGACTACATAAAGCGACAAGACGTCTAACATCCCGGCACCCTCTCTACATCGATGCCCCTAATTCTAACACAGCAGGTCCCCCCCCCCTTCCGCCTACCCCCCGCTCACGGGCGCGACCTCCTGGCCTGGAACTCCATCTGCAGCAGCTCCGGGTGGCGGTGGATGCTGGGGTGGATGCCCATGCCCATGGCGCGCCGGATGGTCTTTGCGACCTTGCGCTGGTTGACGGGGCGGAGCGTCGAGTTGTTCGAGTGCTGGACGTGGCCCATGGCCGAGGTGAAGTCCGAGATAAGGGAGAAGTTCTGCGGCGCGGTTAGTCTGTTTCATCCTTCTATGATATTTTTCATCTTGTTCCCCCCTCCCTCTACAAGAAAGGGGGAAAGGGGAAAGAAAAGGGACAGCGGGGAGGACTCACCCTGTAGTGATCCAGCGGGTTGACCCCCGCGGCATCAAACACGTCGGCCGTCCTGTCGCTCCTCTTCTTCCACTTGCGCATCTCGTTGCCCGTGAGGTCGTGCGGCGTGAAGACGTCGCCCTCGCGCCACCGCCGCGGCATCTGCGACATGTACTCCTCGCTCAGGCGCTGGGCCTCGGCGCGCTTCTGCAGGTCGGCGCGCTGGGTGCGGATCCGCGAGTAGCGCTCGTCGGTGCGGGCGATGAGCCGCTGGATCTCCTCGGTCGAGGTGCGAGGGCGGGAGCCCTGCGTGGGGTTGGTGCCGTTGGCGGCCGCGCCGCGCTGGGGGCCGTCGAGGGAGAGGAGGGAGGAGGCGGAGTTGGGGCGGCCGCGGGGGGCTGAGACGGGTTAGATTGGTGAAGCTGACGGGGGGGATTGGGGTGGACGTACGGGCTTGGAGGGCGGATGTCGACGAGAGCTGGCGGGTGAAGGCCGCGGTGGGCTTCAGGCCCGTCGGGAACGGTATCCGGGGCGGCATCGTGGGCGGTTCGGGCTCCGGTCGGCTGGTGTGTCGATGGGCTGGAGGCTCCGATGGGTCGACGCTTGTGTTCTGAGACGGGGGTCAAGATTTGAATTTCGATAAACGCGAGAGGCGGAACTTGCCGCGCAGCCCGGCCTTGGCGCCCATTGGCCAGTCGCCCGGGTCCCCCGCCAAACCCGCCCCACTAAAATTTCTATCGCTCCTCAGCCTTGGGGACGAAGAACCACTTCTCGCAAAAAAACAACCACCCCTCGCTTCGCTACACACCCGCACAGGACCAGACGATACCGCCGCCATGGTCAGGAAGCTCAAGCATCACGAGCAGAAGCTGCTCAAAAAGGTCGACTTCGTCACCTACAGGAAGAATGAGCACCGCGACGCCGAGGTCGTGCGGCGGTACATGATCCAGAAGCCCGAGGACTACCACAAGTACAACCGTCTCTGCGGCGTACGTCTTTAACCCCCCCGGGGGGCCCCGTCTATAGCCAGTGACCACTCCGCTAACGCAGCGCAGTCCATCCGCCAGCTCGCCCACCGCCTCTCCCTCCTCCCGCCCGACAGCCCCACGCGCCGCAAGCACGAAGACCTCCTCCTCGCCAAGCTGCACGACATGGGGATCCTCTCCACGACGTCGAAGCTCTCGGCCGTCGAGCACGGCGTCACCGTGTCGGCCTTTGCGCGGCGCCGGCTCCCCGTCGTCATGACGCGCCTGCGCATGGCCGAGACGGTGCAGGCCGCCACCAAGCTCATCGAGCAGGGCCACGTGCGGGTCGGCACGGACACCGTCACGGACCCGGCGTACCTTGTCACGAGGGGGATGGAGGACTTTGTCACGTGGACTGTTGGGAGCAAGGTCAAGAGGACGATTATGAAATACAGGGACGAGCTGGACGACTTTGAGCTGTTATAGGGGTATGTTGATGGGGATTCTGGGGGGCGGCGCAAGGGAGCCGCGGGCTGTTGGGACTCGCGACTCGGGGGATGCGTCTGGGGTCTGAACGGGCGGTGGTTGTTTATGATACCTTCTGGGAGCGTCGGTACGGTGTTCTGCTGAGGCGGGAGGCAGGCGCCCCGTTGTGATTGCGCGATGGACAAAAAAATAGGGAAAACTGGCATCAACGGCGTTCAAGGGTAGACGGAACTTGGCATGTGAAGAAATCGCTTGGGTATGGACGTGGAAATGGTCTTGGGGTCCCTCGGGCACCGGAAGCCAGGTCAGCCCGGGAGCGAAAGGGGGGAACAAGCAGGGCCAGGACCATGTCTTCATCAAAATAGCTTTCAAACAATGTAATGAGATTTAGCAAGCAACGCACCTGTCGGGAAAGCCGTCCCGTAAAGATCCCCAGTGTGCTGTGCTGGTGGACCAAGACGAGACGCAACGGCTGCCGAGTTCCGGTTCCGACATCGGGTTTTATTTTCATCTCCACTCGCCGGTCCACCAATGCCCGCTCCGTATTAGTTATACCCCAGAAAGATCAACCGCCGCTCGCCGCCGCGTCTTTCGAAGCATCTTACGACCGCCCGTCGAACTCACAGGCCAGCGGAGAGCACACACCGACAGCAACTGCCCCGACCACCCGCGAGACCTCCGTCCGAAAGCACCATCGCCGCGCCCCCAAACTCCGGCGCCGTCCTCTTACCTCCCTCCTCCCTCCGCCACACACACACAAAGGCCGCCGCCATGGCCTCCGACGTTCTAGAACCGCAGGACACGAAGCCCGCCCCGCGCGCCAACTACAAGGGCTTCGTGGCGGGCGTCTTCTCCGGCATCGCCAAGCTCACCGTGGGGCACCCCTTCGACACGGTAAAGGTGCGCCTGCAGACGACGCCGCCGAGCCGGTTCGCGGGCCCGCTGCAGTGCGTGCTCGACACGGTCCGCGCGGAGGGCTTCCTGGCGCTGTACAAGGGCGCCACGCCGCCGCTCGTGGGCTGGATGTTCATGGACTCCATCATGCTGGGGTCGCTGAACGTGTACCGCCGCGTCCTCTCCGAGACGCTGTTCCAGCCGCACGCCATGGCCATCGCCGAGGCCGACGGCGGGGAGGGGGCGGGGGCGGGGAGGCCCCAGTCGGCCAACGCGTCCGTCAAGCTGCCGTGGTACGGCCACGGCATCGCGGGCATCATGGCCGGCAGCACCGTCTCCATGATCGCGGCCCCCATCGAGCACCTCAAGGTCCGCCTCCAGATCCAGTACTCGCCCCGCAAGGCCGACAGGCTGTACACGGGCCCGCTCGACGCCCTCTCCAAGATCTACCGGCACCACGGCGTCAGCGGCGTCTACCGCGGCCTGTGCGCGACCCTCTTCTTCCGCTCCTTCTTCTTCTTCTGGTGGTCGACGTACGACGTCTTCACGCGCTTCTTCGAGCGCAGGACGAACCTGTCGGCGCCCGCCGTCAACTTTTGGGCCGGCGGCCTCAGCGCGCAGGCGTTTTGGCTCACGAGCTACCCGTCTGATGTGGTGAAGCAGCGCATCATGACGGATCCGATGGGCGGCGGGCTGGGGGACGGGGAGAGGAAGTTCACGAGGTGGACGCAGGCTGCGAGGGCCGTGTATAGGGAGGGCGGCGTGATGGGGTACTGGAGGGGGTTCCTGCCGTGCTTCCTGAGGGCGTTCCCGGCGAATGCCATGGCGCTGGTGGTGTTTGAGGGGGTTATGAGGTCGTTGCCTGGCTAGACTAGACGGTGTCTTTGTGTGCTTGTAGACTCTGTATTTATAGATAGATTATACCCATAGGGGAAGTACATAGACAGTTGCAAGATATGCAGAGCCTTGCTTGCGCTCAACACGTCTCATAAACACTTGGTCAACATCACGGCATCATTCAAATACACAGAAAGGTTGTTTCAGGCCGTCAAGGCGGTCCCGGTTGTCATTCGACTATGGCAAGGCGCCGAAGCTACCATTCCCCCGTCCCGAATCCATCCCAGTCCACCCTTCCAGGCCCGGACACCGGCGGAATGAACCGCTTACTCGTCGTCCTCCTCCTCAGCATCGTTGACGATGTTGAAGAACTTGAGCTCGTAGACACCCTTGGAGGTGGACACGACGCGGAGCCAGTCACGGAGCTGGTTCTTCTTGAGGAACTTCTTGGTGCTACAGCCGGTCATGTTAGTAAATCCCCTTTCCCTCCCGGTCCCCAGTCCACCGGTGTGGGATTGTCATCGGTCGGCACGTACAGGTACTTGAGGTAGCGGCCAGAGAGCTCGTTGTGAGCAATGATCTCGACCTTGCCCTCACCCTGCTGGCGGACGACAATGGTGTCGCCGAGGTTGCCGACGCGGCCCTCGACCTTGATGCGCTCCTGGAGGAACTTGGTGAAGGCGCTGACGTCGAAGATCTTGTCGCTAGCGGGCTGCGAAGCGTTGATCACGAACTGGAGGCGGCACGACGGTTAGCGACACCGGTTCTTTCCCCGTTAAGGGGGTTAGGTTTGAGGGAGGAGGGGACGGTCTCGGCTTACCTTCTTGGTCGTCTTCTGGCCCTTGCCGGGCTTCTTCTGCAACGGGGAAACAAAAAACCTTAGCCTACTGCTTTCACGGCATAGTGCGCTTCGAACAACCGCTCCCCCCGCCCTCCCAGCTCTCTCGCGTCCGTCCTCCGCTTCATCACAGTCATTGGATATTACCCCCAACGACCGAAGCGAAGAACGTCCCTTCCCAGCAGGCCAATGGGTTGTCACCCCCGAGGCCGGACAGGAACAAGCGAGGCAGTGGAAAGGCGAGGTGGAGCGGGCCAGGCGACACGGCCCAGCAGCAAAGCGGTTTGGTTCATATACGTACAGTCTGAATGGGGGCCATTTTATCGGAGGACGAGAGTGATGTCGAGGTTGAGTTTGGGGATCGGTGTGGACGCAAAGAAGTCGAATCCTGCGCCGTTTGCGGTGGGTGTGGGCTTTTGAAGATGGGGTTTTTTTTTCTCGCGGAGGGGCAGGTCGGAAAATCCCCGAAATGTTCGAAAATTATTGTCGCCAAATTATTAGGGCACTGCGGTGTGGGTGTGGGGCTCTGAGCTCCGGTAGGTTGCGCTAGAGAACCAGAATGCTTACTCAGCAGCCCATCGCCGCCGGCTGGCTGGCAGCTGTGTTGGCATGAACGTCGGGGTAGGTGTTCTCAGGAAGGCCTCCTCGTCGCCCTATAAGCCGCGTCATTTTACTTCTTTCATCTATTAATAGGACAGTCCTGACTTTCCAGATCCCCCTCTCCCTTTGCAGGAGTGAAGAGATCACAGCGATATATGCTCAGACCGGACCTCTAGACGATGCCCTCGCCTGGTCCCTTACAACAACAAACACGCTTCAAATAGCCAAAGACGGCCAATCCCAAGGTATCATCATGAATGCATGCGGATATATGTTCGTGGATATACAGGTATCTTAAGCAACGGTACCGCCCTCCATCCTTTCCCAGTAAATAGCGTGGTATATCCTTCCTGCAAGACAAAACAGAACACTAAAAGCAGAAACAATCGGAGCAATGACCAACGACGAAAACACCGATGATGCCGCTAGACTTGATAAAAGTTTTGAGATATAAAAAATGGACAGCAGGCCCGCGGTGCTGTCAGCCGGAACGAGAGCCGTCTCTCATCATTAACGAACCTGATACGACGACTTCGCAGTTTCGGCGAGAAGCCGGTCAGTGCAAGTGAGAGCCACCCCTCCGCAAAACAGCTGTCGCGCCAGACGTGAAGAGACGTCCAGGGGTCGTCAGGTAGCTAGCACCGCCGTCATCCGAAGTCAAAGACGCCATCAGGGTATAATATACAACTCGCCCACCTGTACGGGCTACATCTCGGCGTAATCAAGGCAGCAAGAGGCGCAGGTCCTCACTATGCCACAACTCATTGCATCATGTTCGGCTGGTGCGGCGGCGGTGCCATAAGCGGCCGGTGCGGTTCCATCGGCGCAACTCCCATCGGGACCGGAGCAAACCCTGGCGCTGGAACCGCTCCGACAGGGCCGCCCTGCGTCTGAACGGGGCCCATCATGTCCCGCTGCGCCGGCACTGGTGTGGGCACCCCCACCGGATGCCGTGCCGGGACCATCATGCCGGCCTGGTCAGGCGGCGGGCCCATAGGCGCTAGCGCGCTCCCCTGGCCATGTGCTGACTCCATCGGGCTCAGCTGGGGCTGCCCGGGTGTTGTTCCGCTCGCAGTGCTGGAGAAGCTCGCGTTTGGCTGCATCATTACAGACGAGGACTCGAAGAAGAGCTTTTGGTAGATGCTCTCCAGAAGCCGCTGGTCGACGCTGAGCGCGCTGGTGAGCGTCGAGACCTGGCGTAGAAAAGCAATGGTTTTCCTGTATAGGTCCTTGAGCTTGTTTCCGTCTATCTCTCGTCGCAGGAAAGGATCACGGTAGCAGGCCGAGAGGACCAAAAGATTGCCCCATTGACTAAGTCTTGGTTAGCCCAGCTTACGGCGTGGACATACTAATTTCACGCAACCTCCAAGCCGACAAGGGGGGTTCATGACAACTTACGCATGAGCTGTCCCGAAAACATTAGTGATGATGGGCCGCCGGTCCCCTAGCCCGTGAAAGGGCTGGGTACTCTCGATGAGCGCTCGGACGCCTTTTCGAGCATAATTCCAGACTTCGGGCCCAAGTGACTCGACTTTGCCGATAATGGCTGGCGAGAGCTCCTCGTACGTCAGAGCCATGCGACCAGTAGTACGCGCCTCTGTGCACCGGAGATCGAACGAGCGGTCGAGTATCAGCTTGATGCACGGCCGATACGTGATGGCCTGAGCACCCCAGTATTTGGCCCTAAGCCTGGCCGAGAGGATATCGGCCGCCGGCGGGTCGTCCTCGCTAAACTTATACGTGTCCGACACCCACTCCATGGACTCGACACAAAGCTGAGCGTGTTGAAGCTTGCGCAGCGTGTCTCTGAGGTCAACGTGAGCATCGTCCGAGTAGAGCGAACCGTGGATCTGGTTCAGATGCTTCCTCAGATACAGTTGGGCGTAATAACTCTCGATTATTCCTTTTGCGTGGAAATCATCACTGCCTGGCTGCCAACGCCCGAGCCAACCTGCTGAGTCGGGATAGGGCAAGTTGCTCTCTTGTGCAAGAATGCCGGATTGATGGCGAGGAATCTCGGCAATGATATCACTACACCAAGGTTAGAAATGACGTTGACTGATGGCATGCAAAAGCGGCAGGCGATCGGGGAGAAGCGCGAAAAGCCTTAGACGACTTCGGGATGATAGGTACCTTTCTAGCTGTAGACACGTCCAAAATGCGAACAGAAGCTGGTTATCACGGTGGCTTAAGGGGGCCCGGTCTTTCGAGGCCACGGTATACATCGAGAGCCGCTTGAGACTCCTAAAGAATGATGTTAGCATCTTCAATCATTCTATATGCGAGCGCGTCTCTCCACAGGATTCTATGGAAGACTCACGGTCTCAGAATGTTCATCAGGATAGTGCATCCGTGAGCGATGTACGCATGGCTTTCGACGACCCGCGCAAGCTGCCCGTGGTACAGCCCCGCAAAGATGTTAGCCCAGACATGATACAAAGTATTGCCGCCTAGTTGGTTTCCGATAATATCCGACGCGATGGCAAAATATTCCAATCCAGGGATCGTGTCATAATTGCGGCGGACCGGGGAGGCCCTAGAAGACTGGAAAGACTGCCGCCGGCTCAACCCGGGCCTCTCGGTCGTTTTCGGAGACATCATCGTGGAGGGAGGAGGGACGGCAGATGTGTAGGCCTCCGGAGATGAGGCATGTGGCGAGCTGATATAGCCGTTCTTGGCGCTCTGGCCATGACGTTCATCCTCGTGAACAATATCGGGGGTTGAGTCCCGGTGCTCGCAGACCTTCCCAAGAGCTAGAATGGTCAATACCACGGCATTGTTCATGGTCCTCGTTGGCCTCCCTATTCGATGTTGCAGCTGCGGCGGGTCAGACACCTCGGCACCTGGTGATCGCTTCCGCTTCGTTCCAGTAAGCTCCGAGGCCGATGACTGAGGTGATGACTGGACGAATGTGGCTATAGAGGCGGGGTTGGAGGATTTCGACGGTTTTGGAATGCTGTTGAGGAACACCTGGACCATAGCCCGCAGCTCGTTCGGGAGAATGACCGGATGCATGTTGAGGATGTTGTCCTCGAAGCTCTGCACGTAGCGCCTAACGCAGGCTTCGCTAAAGTCGGGGATTCCGTTGAGGTTCAGCACACCGGAGCGGGCACTTGAAGTACTCCAGTCAGCACTCCCCGGACTGAAGCCGCCGATATAGCCCGATGAATCGCCTGGTGTTGGAGAGCTGGCGTCCAGGTACAGAATATCGTCTGGAATCTCGGCCGACCCGTGTATGGTGCGTGGGTCCCTATCGCGAAGCACGGGATCCCGGCCTTCTCCTCGGCCGTAGATCCGTAATAAGCCACGTCGCTCCTCAAGTTGGATGGGGAACTCGGGTGGATACTTGATGTCTTCTCGAACCAGGTCTTCGTGGAGCATGTCATTGATGCAAGGCCAATCCAGGAGATATCCGGCACCAGTTGTATGGTTTGCCGGGATCGAGAGCTGTCCAGGGCGAACAGGAGGACCAGGTTCCTTCTCGACCTCCTCATCAGGCATGTCATACCTCAGGGGCGGCGGGAGGTCCGTATACTCGTCGTCGGCCGATATGTCCACCTGGAGCTTCTCCTGCACGTCGATCGACTTGTCGTCTTCGCTGACTGATTGCTCTGGGACCTTCAAATCGAGCTGAGGGCTGAGCTGGCGAAGAGCCTTCTCGAACTGATCCATTCTGCGACTCATCCTCTGCTTGTCCCTAGCATGCTCCTCGAGAGACTCGGCAAGCATTCGGGCGATGCCATTTATGCCGTCTAGCATGTCCGCCTGGGCCTTATCCGTCCTGCGGTCCGATTGCTCAGCTCATGCGCTCCTTACATCGCCAAATAAACGCGGAACTTACGGTTTCGGAGCCGGTTCTCGGTACTTGCACTCCACGTTCTTCTCCCTGCAGTTCTTGCACGGCTTCGTCTCGTCACACTTCGCCTTCAGCGCTCGACAACTGTCACAGGCCTGCAAAAAGAAAATCGGGTTAGGTCTGAGTCTAGGTGGCCTTTCCCACCCGGCAACACTACACTGAGCATTGTGTAGTATAATAGAGGCGTACCTGGGATGCTCGCGTCGTCTTCTTCTTCGATGACGAGGCATACTGGACACTATAATAGGGGTCGCTCGAATACATGGGCTCGTATGGTTGCTGGTGAGGGACGGGGCCCGGAGGTGGGTAGCTTGCCGGTCTACCATAGCTCCCGGGGGTAGGCGGTGCAGTCGCGCCGGTATCGAAGCTCACGTGTCTCCGCGGGTCCTCCGGGTACGCAGCATGGGGCGGCGCCGGGGGCGGTGCCGTAGACGACGGGTGCGGTGGCGGGTGAGGTCCAGAACTCATCGGCGGCGGATGGATAGGCTGGCTCTCGGGGCCGCTGCTCGTGGATGGGGGTCGCCGGGGGACGGCAATGTGCTCATCGGCGGAATCCCTCTTTATGACAGGCTCCCTGGCAGGATACGCGTTGTGGAAGGCATGAGGCGGCGGCGGCGGCGGTCCGTGAGGCGGTGGAACATGGGCTGGAGAGGGAGGTGGCTGCCGGAAGTCTTGCATTGGAGCGAACTGTTCGTGGTCATGGTGCCGACGGTCATCGGGGTGTTGGTGATGCTGCCCCGGACGAGGAGTGTGGAGGGGTGAGGCCTGGTGAGGGGAAGGCCCGGGATGATGAGACTCGGGAGCGCGGGGGTAATGGGGTTGATATGGCCCCGGGGGTGTGGGATGTTGGGGCCCCGACGGCAAGGGCCCCAGAGGGGGGAGTGAGAGTGTGCGATGTGGCGCGCCCGAAGCCCATGGACTGGTCCCTAAGAGACGGGGACGCTTGCTGCTCTCCGGCTGGCCCGTGTCCATGGTGCTATTTGAATGCGAACGGCACTAGATGTACTGCGTACATGCAAACAAGCACTATACATGTACCAGTCGCAACAGTGTATGTGTTATACAGGTATCAAAGCCGGGATGGGGAGGTAGGAAGGAGAAGAGGTGGGACCGGTCAAGCAGGGACCACAACAAAGCTGCCCATGAGTGAGGGGGGCCCGGCTGTTTGGGGGTGTATGGGGTGAGGAAAGAGGGGTGTGCCCAGGGTCCGGGATTCGGTTCCGAAAAAGTAGAAAGGGCGACGAAAGAAAGGCCCGGAGGGGCGGAAGAAGGGATGGGTTGGCGCTCCGGCGAGGAAGCGAAAGCGAGCGGTGCGCCAGGGGAGCGAGTGGGGAGCTTGGGGGCTTTGAGTAAGCAGCCTTGCTCGTCCTTCAAGAGGGATAGGCGGACGAGAAGCGCGTGGAGACGAGTCCCCTGCAAGTATCCGATCTGCGGAGCGAGCAGGCAAGCAGTCACGGATCGCGCACCCCCAGGACTCGGTCGTTTGTCGCAGGGCCGATGGTTGGGACAGCCGACTGGTGAAAGCAAGCTAAGGGCGCGCGCGAGTCGCGTTGGCGAGCGGAGGGCCGGTGGGCGCGGACGAAAGTTGCGAGGCCTGGGTCGAGATTGAAGAGTGACGAAGTTGGGCAGAAACGGCGACTGGGCGTGATTTCGATCTACCGTCTACTTGGTACGGTCGAATCCCTGCGCGCCTCGGTGGACTTGGCACACAAGGCTGGGAGACGAAAGTGTTATTACAATATAGTCAAAGGGAGGCCAGTGTCTAAATTGCGCTCGGTGGGGGAAACACGTCCAGGTCGATGGAATGGGTGAGCCGGAGGGACCGTCGGGGTTGCAGACCACGTCGGGCCAGGTTGGTGGTAGAGACGTGTTTCCCGGCCGTGGTTGAGGGGAGATGGAGTTGAGAGCGAGAAAATTGGCCTGGGATGGGAGGTCGTGAAGCGGGCTGCTGCAGGGCGAATGACGGAAACTGCGACCCAGAAAGGGCCAGGGTACATGGGTACTGGCCCCGTGGGCCTGCTCGGTGCTGCACCCTGGGTCGCGTCTTCCACGACCCACCCCAGTTCGGGTCCCGCCAACCAAAGAGGTACCTGGTTCGTGGGATGGGGTAGAGGTACCGCCAAATTACTCGATATTCGCCAATGTCCAATTTCCTCGGCCAGGCCCGCAGTGGCGCCCTTCACCCCAAGCTACGACCGGGGTCAGGGTCCTGTGGGAAGAGCGAGGGGTCAGATGGGATGGGATGAGATTCGGGGTCTGCGATTCTTCACTAATCCGTACTCGGAGACGGCGGCCAGACCGTCTGCAGGCACCCAGTCTCGATTTCGAGGCTTGGATGAAGAGGCTTGGATGAAGGCCAATACAACCTGGGACTCGGGAGCCATGATAGGCTTACAACACCAAGCATTGCTCCCTTCTGGAGACCTTTGCAAGTATGAATACGGGGTACCCAGCTGTTCGTGCTATCTGTATATCGCGGAAGGTACCAGCAGGTACTCCATTCTTATCCAAGTCGGACTTGGCCTCTCTCGGCGTTTCTTCTGAGCCCCTCCATCCCGCGCGACAAGGGGTACCTTGGTATCGGGTTGCTCCTTCCTTGGCTAAGACCGCAATCGGCAGGCGCGAACGCGACGGGAGTCTGGAAAGAGGGCGACAGTCCACGAGGTACACCCGAGGGGCTCGGCCTCAGCAGGCCGCCCTTCGGAAGGCCCCTCCAAGCTCCCTCATCTCCCTTGACAAAGAGCGAAAATCGGAATGGATTCCCTAGCCTATTTGAGGAAAAGCGCCATCTTGGCCAAACTCGCTCCCGCATCTGGGTTCCGTTCTTGGGCGGTGGGTGTTCTGCTGACCCGTCGGCCCCACTTTGCCGTTCTTCTCCTTGGAACCCCGAATGAAGACGTCGAGCTCGGCAAATGTGCCAGTGGTCAATTCAGGTGCTGCCAAACTTCAGGCGGTCCAAACCCTCGGGGCACGCGGGCGAAGTGAACCCCCGCAGCTGTGAGAGCTTGGGCGACCCCTCCGCAACCTCTGGCGCTGACATCGAGTGCGTTTGTCTCAGCACAGGCCCAAGCATGCAGGCGGGACGCCACGGTTCTCCGTCATTGGTCGGAGGCAGCCCCATCCAAACCACGGGTATGAGGTCAAAGCCCATCTCCTCTGGACAGCCTCGCCGTAGCATGGTCTGTGACACCCCCGGTTGTTGATACAAGTACACTCGGCATGCATGACTTCATCTCCCAGCCAGTTCCCTGTCATCGGGGCGGGTTGCTGGTGGCAGAAGCAAGGAACCCACAGGCCTCCTCTCAACTTGGAACATGTTGGCTGATGACCAGAAGTCGAGGGAACGAGGGGGTTTCAGGATGTGAGGGACAACTCCAGCACAAGGACTCCAATCCTTTCACTACCTCCCCATCCTCGATCTCATCGGCGCTCTCTCCGTCAGTTTGGTTCGTCCTCAATGTACCTGTACAAGCACGAGGCGGCATATCGCGGAAGTTGGCAAACCCCGGTCATCTCACGCCGCCGCTCTACAAGACCCACAACCACGAGGAACGAATTCTCCACCGCTTATCATCTCAGAGCATTGTGTGCCGCTAGCTGCCGATTGCCCACGATGCCATGTTCTCCGAGGCAGGTCAGAGCGCTTGCCATCTCAACGCGGCAATCATTCCTTCTTCTGGCGCATCAGAGTGCGGAGCACACTCGAAGCAAACAAGTTCGGCAATCGCAGCTGCAGCTGCCACTCGACGCCGGCAAACATTGGAATCGTGGAGGCTCTTTTCAAGGGTAATCAGTATCTCAGTACTTGTACAAAGTCCTCGGAACTTGCACTTGACACGTGCGGGGCCAGCCAAGATCCTCGAACTCGCGACCTCTTGAGCCCTGTTGAAGGCATCCGCTCCACATCAGGGGGGTGGTCGCCTGCATTCTTCGTGCTGCGATTTTGCGGCCCGCGCCCACTACAACTCCTATGGAGTACGGTTGTCCAGTAAACGTGCAATCAATATTCCAGGTCCTGGAAACTTCAGCGTCGCATCGGCAAACAACACGTGATTCGAGTCCATATCAATCAGTGAATGGGCGGGCAGTACCAGTACATCTACAAGTACAGAGAAGAACCATTGGATTTCGGGCACCAACAAAAGACGGTGACCAGCTCTTCCGCGGGGGCAGTATCTCCTAATGCCAAGAAGGGGTGTCGGGTGGGGTGACGGCCTCGGCGGGGCTGTTTTTTGCCGCCAGCCTCAATCACCAACGAACAGTCCCTGACCAGAGAACGAGCGGAGATGTTCCCCAACTTGGGCTCGGAGCCGGGGTACCGACTTAGTGGTTCTTTTTCTCGCGGGGGTCCTTCCATCTCGAACTTAAGGCGATGCTGGAACCACTCATCGAAGCTAACATTGGGCTCATGCATGTAAGACGGCTGCGCCAAACCCGATTGTCGGTCTTCACGTCGTGACGTCAAGACCTGCGTGGAAGAAGGGCAGCCATGCTCTTGTGGGCTGCTCATGCATCTGATCGCCAAGCTTGGCGGTGTCAAACCACGTTGACCCTCCAAGCCACTTCCAACCATCCAAGACACACCGCTAATCAAGAGACCTTGCAGCCAACCCCGCGAAACGGCTCTCCATCCAAACGCACGTGTGAAGATAGTGACTTCGGACAGTACAGCGGCGCGGCCAATGCTCGATTCATCGTCTCCCACCCAGCGACATGACGTTGCATGAAAGGGCGATACTGCATGCCGCATGATATAATGGCACTTTTATCGCAGGGCTGTCGCCAGTGGATCGCATAATATTGACGGGATGGTGGGGGCTCTCTGCCATTCCCTCCCACTTGCATCCGAGCAGCCCTGAGCTCTCAGGGCGCAGTAGTACAGAGCACCAACCGAATCTGTCATTGTTTTGCGCGTTGGCCCTTCCCGAATGTCGACTTTCGGGCTCCGTTTCAACCCCAACGACACTTGCGTTTTCTTCGGCACTAGGGAACGCGCCCGCTGTATCTCCCGGGACGGCTTTCCTCCGAAGCAGACGCAGGTTCTCCTGCGAGTAAGGCCGCGACTCCGACGCCAAGCAAAGGTTCTTGTCTTGATACTTAGAATTCACCATGCCGATTGAACGCTAACATGGACACGTCTCCCCCCCCCCCCCCCCCCGGGTATGGATACAAGTGTTATCCCCATGCCCTGGCCACGGTATCCAATGGCCAGCACGCAGAGACGCTTCTGCTGCAGTGCGTGGGGCTTAAGCTTTACCATGCTCACGGACTCGGACCGTGGTGGCTGATGAGGTCTGGGCCAAACCTAGTTGACGGTTTCAAGCGACGAGCGGCCGAGCATAACCAAACCGCCATTACTCAGTAGGTTCACCAAGGTCGATTGCCGGTATGAAATATCTACAAGTAAGAGCGAGTTTGGGCCTTGTGTTGTCCCATGCGCGGGTTGTTTCCACGCCGCGGGCAAACGCTCTTTGCAATCTGGGTGGCAATCAGCCCGCCCCCATCCTGCAGCGCTATGAAGTCAGGTTATGAAGGCGAAACAACCGGCGACAGCGACTCCGCGGGGGCAAGGGTGAAGAAAAAATGACACATCACCGGAGGCCCGAGCCCTGCAAGCCCAGAACCAATATCCCGGGTGCCTGGGAACCCACTCGTTCCAGCAAAGGTTCGGGCATGCAACCCCTGCAAAATCAAACATAGTGAGCCGTGTCCGCATCATACAATGGTCACTTGGGCGGCAGAAGCCCACCAGGCAGATCGACCCAGTGTGCTGAAAGTTGCTGGGCCCATCCATAGAGCGAATCCGACCCCGGCTCCGGCGTTGTCTCGCGTTGCGTCGGCTGCTCGGTGCGTTTGGGTCGAAGGGAAGGTAAGATCTGCAATCAAAGCAAAACCACGAAGTGGATTAATGGCATCATGACTTACTCAGTGCGGGGTACTTGATACCATTGGCAAGGGAAAAAGCATGGTCCCTACTTGAGAGGCGGGAGTATCCCTCGCAAGTCACGACACCTTACCTCCCCACGAGCGGGAGCGTCGTCGGAAACAGGAGAATACAGTGCACGAGCCATTAGCGTGATTGACGGTGGCACATCCCAGCGAAAGGGGGGAACGGACGAGGCACCAGTGACACGGGACCGGGTTCGCACCAGGAGCAAGCGACCTTACTAGGAACGGACGCGATTGGGGGATTCGGGATCTAGGGACCCGGAACCCCGTACTCCTTCGCGGCAGGAAAAAGCTCAAGGCGAATCATTTGCGGGATTATGGCCGTGCGCCTCGAAGTCTAGTGGCTTGTTTTTTGAGAACGCCATCTCTTGCTGACCCCGATTGCGCCGATTGTAAACGGGAAACGGCAAGAACGCGACGAAAGAGCAAGTGCTGTTAATCGGCTACGCTCCCTTCCCAAACGTGCATGCGTATCCCCATGTTCCAAGTCTTCGGAGACGTGCCTGCAACTCCTCGGCTCGACCCCCATCCGACGCGACGGAAAAGGATCCAGACAAACAAACGAGATAACGGTGCTGCGACGCAAGACGATGAAGCGCCGGAGGAATACAACGCTCGTGAGAAGTATCTCCGGCAACGTCTCCTTGTTATCATTTTATGAGCTCGTTTCCTCGCCCGAATTGGGAGAGTCGAAGTGACAGGTCACTTGTGACATGGCGGGTGCAGCAGCAGCGAGAGAACCCCCTGGTTGTTTTTCTCCGCACACGCACGCTCCAATCCCGCGGGCCGGGTTACAGGGCCCACGGTGTCCCGAGCGGGCGTTTCTATGCAGAGCACGGGTACTGCCGCCAGACTCCCCCATGTCCAGAAGCCGTGCGTGTGGTCTGGCAGCCTTTCGTCCCGATGAAAACCGGCAATCGAGTGGGCATTGAAACTTGGGCGCCGAGGAAGAAGCAAGTCTGTGAGGGGAATCCAAGGATTCTGAAGCGCCAAGGACAACGGCTTAGGGAAAAGCAAAGAGGCAGTTCCGTATCTGGCTTGCCCCCTCTCGACAGGAACTTTTTCCGTGCGAAGATCAACATCCGTTCCGTCGGAAAGGGTGTGGGGGAAATACAACCGCTCAGGGGAGCCAATCAGCCCGGTGACAAGGTCGCGAACGGCATTCCCCCTTCTCCAGGCCCGGGGAACCCCCACCGGCTCCGACCAACAAGGCCAGGCCCTCAGCCGCGCGACGAAAAAGCCCCTCGCGTGATTGCGCCCAAATCTGATATCTGACTGAAGTTTACGTCACCGCTTCTCCCAATCGGATCTTTCAGGGTCTCCCTCACGATTCACGGGCCAAGTCGTTGTCCCGGGGCCTCGGGCTGGTACAGCGCTAGGACTTGTTTGGGCGGTGCGAGTGCACCGAGGGGGTGGGCGGGCTGCGAATGAAGATTTGCGCATTTTCGGGCAGCGTGGGATTTTTTGTGGGCAGGGGGCATGCCTCTAATCTCGGTTGTTATTTGTTGATTTGGAGACCAGGCAGCTCGCATTACTCGTGGTGCTTCAGAGTTTCCCTTATCCAGTAGGAAGCCTTCGCTCGTATCTCGCCTTTCTCGTCCTTCTTGGGGGTTCAGGTCAGCTGCTTCTCCTCGGCAGGATGGCCAGTCTCTAGCACAAGACCTGAAAAGCGTCCCGCCTCGAACCAGTAGGGAAGAAAGTTGAGCAGTTGTCTCTGCATAGACAGACTTCGTCTGCATGTCTGGGCTTATGCAGGCTTCTTGCATGCGGTCTCCGAGAGATCCTGCATATTGATACACCGCCCTCTTCGCAGACCCAAAATAAGTCGGCCAGCACGGATCTGGAGGGGACGTCGCGTCTCGTGCTCACCGCCCTGATGGGAAAACCCCCACATGCTGTAAACGGCTAGCAGAGGAAGATTCTGCTTGGTACAATGACGCGTTGGCTCACGCAGGTGCGGTGAGGTTAGAAGTGTACGCGGAAGCTCGCTCTCCACCCCTTTTACATACTAGTACATCGTCTCGTCGCCTTGCCTCGAACCAGCTCGGAAGCCGGGGCAAGGCCTGCGATTATCCCGAGCGCTAGACGTGTTCCGGGATGGGAGCTACGCGGCATCGTCCCGGTGCAGTCCAAAGGCCTAGGGCCGTCTCTTAGTGCGCCCGTCGGGAAGTAGCCCATACCTTACCCCTCGTACTCGGTACTTCGGGTAAGGGACTCTACGAGGTGAACCAACAGGGGGAAAATATCGCATCTCGGCTATCAAGGTTCGGCCAGGGGTCGCGAGGTGCATGGAGTGGTTAGCCCGCGCGAATGGCCCGCCGGGCACGCTTATTGCACCTCGGACGACGGACCAGGAACGTCCACTAGCTTCTCACCAACAACTCGGTTCATGGGACGGGCGTGGCGTTAGTCTCCCGCGGGCGGTCCACACTGCCGGTGACGTCCGCGGCGCTCGAGAGTCGGTTCTGTTGGTCGATCGCGTGGAGAAGACGCCCTGTTTCGGGAGGCGGGTGGATGGTTGGATGACGCTGGTCGGGCGGGAGTTTGTTCCTTGGCCTCCCCAGGGAGGCTTGCGTGTGAGTGAACCGTACTGGCGGCTTCCCCGCCCAGACGCACGCCTTCTCGCCGCCACAGGACGCATTTTTTTATGCGTGTCGTCTAGATGGTATATCAAGATACAATCCGGGGGCCGCCGATCAGTGGAACGGTGCAAGAAGTCGGATCGCAGGAGCAGTTAAGACACAAATTCACACGTACGAGTACGAGACTCGGCCTCTCGGCGCCCGCCCACGACCATCTCAAGCTCTGCCGATACCCAAAGGGGAATTCCGCGTCTCGCGTCCCCTAGCGACGGTACATCCCACCGTCACATCCAATTCCCCGCTGGTGGCATCGTTCCCCACAGCCGAGGGGCCCAGACCGGAGGGGAAACAGCAACCACGCCATCCCACGCCCAACACAACGCTGCGGCATCCGATGCGACGGCGCTGGGAATAGGTGATGTCACCCTGCGGTCCCACCAGCCTCTCGGACCTTCCCACGCTGACCCTAGACTAGAGAGCCGGTGAGTCGGACCCGGGACACCGCTATTCTTGGGACAGGCCTCACCGGTCGTCCATTCTTTGTGGGGAGGGCAGGCGTCCCGTGGCTAACGTGCTCGGGTGGGCCGTTGCTCGGACATGGTCATGGGAGGTAAAGGTTTGGATTGGGCAGCGATGGCAATGGGGTAATCCACAGTAAGGCATGGGCAGAGGGCGGTGCGCGGTTACAAGTTCTGCGCAGATGTGCGAGTACAAGAATGTATCCCACGTGGGATTCCGAGGGAAAGGCAGAGGGTGTCCCGGGGAGTTGGGTGTCGGTGACGGGACAAGCAATCGCCCGGGGGGGGCGGGCGGCAGAAACGCGGTGCTGCCCTCGCATAGGATGATCCCGAATGATCCCCTCGATTCTGGTCGTCGTTGGCATCGCATGTACCGAACTCATTACGACGTACTCCGGCGTTATCATAGCGAAGTACCCGTTACACGCGGCCCCGAGCCCGAAAGAACTTCCTTCGGCCGAGCGCTTTCCACGTCCCAGTATCCAGGTCTCAGGTGCCGCCCTCAGCCCACACCGCTAACGCGCATAGAGTAACATCTCGCGACTAGTTTTCTTCATGCATGCTGCGGGCCCCGCCTTTCCCGACAATGTCAGCCTAATATCCAATGCTGCTTCTGGAAGGATTGATGGGGATCGGGGGATGAAGTCAAAGCGATGCGTTGCTCGGACCGGCCCGTTCGTGGATGAAGTCGAAGCGAAGGGAATGCGATGCTTGCTTTTGTTGGGGTCAGGTCGAGACCAGTAGTTTTGTGATGTTCAGGCTACTGATACTATGTAATAAACACCCTAGTGTGGTTATCCTGATACGGATTTCTTCCAAGTGCAAGTGCCGCCTCTGAGATGGAAACTTGCTGGCCCCCTTGATCGACATCGACATGCGCTTCCTCGCCACGATGCACATCCTCCAATGGCATCACTATGAGGCCTTGCCAAGGGCTTAGTCTCTTCGCGAAGGGGCGTGCAATGCCCCTGGATCCCTCCAGCTGAACCTTGCCCTGGACGATGATATCCACCCGGAAGCCCTCTTGGCGCCTCCCGGCTGCCCGTCCCGCGAATTGCGATGAAAGGAGGCGAATCTTCAAGCTGACCACCATGGAACACGCCCCCTCCACCGGCCAGAGCCCTTCTCGATGGTTTCTGGCCCGGGGATGCCTTGCTGTGGAATACCCCATGGGCCTATCTTCCTTTTTCCCCCCACCGATGAAACAGACCATTTCACTCATAGGACGCTAACATGGCTGGTAAGTATCTCTCGGCCTCCGGAGAAGCAAGCTCCAAAGCAATATTGGAGGCATATCACGTTCGTGCTCCAGTGGACAAGTTGTCGAATATCACGGGCAACGTATGGTTTATCAGTTCCTTTCTTCTTTACCGGTGATGATGAGAATAATAAGATGGTGCAGGTATCAGCTAGTCCTCTCTACACGCTGGCCGGCGTGGCCGAGGGCTTGGCCGTAGCGAAGCCAATCCCGGCGGAGAAAGGAAAAGGCGGTCTTCTACAAGTGGGAGTTGGCCATGGCCGAATCTCTCTTCAAGTTATTTCGAGAACGGCTGCATTGCCGTCTAGCCCACGACTCTCGCCCGCCCTGCGGTCTACCCTACCTTTGCACTCCTGGGCTTTCATACAGCGAGCACCGGCTGAGCTTGCTCCGACAACATGCTCCTATGTCGTCGAGATTACATACGTGGCCGGGGCCTAGAGGAGGACCTTGACCTGCCGGGACGGGCAGGCGCCCTGTATCCCTTGCGAGCAAGAGTGTGCCTACCCATTGGTACAGATAAAGGACCTCCGGAGTCCGTCCCAAGCCCTGAGACGTACAGGATGGCCACGGTAACTACGAAGACTAACACTTTTACTCGAAGCCCCATCGTCTGGGAGGAACATACGGTGGGAGATGGCACCTCGTGCGACGTTGCACACGAGCGCGTGCGATGAAGACGTTCCGAGTCTCTCGTCCCTTCTGTCCCGTGGCGTCTGCAAAACCCGGTCCATCCCCACATCATGTAAGACCTCGAGGCAGCGTGGCGTCCAATAGTGCCGTCTCTGCATTTCAGCGCCGCGGCAATGACGGTCGATGGGTGGGCAATGGGTATGACCGGTCAGGGCCCCCAGGGGAGAGGTTGGGCCGGTCAGCACCACGACTCCCGCAGCTTCTCCCGACCCTCACCGGTGACTGATGTCATTTCCCCATGCGTCAGCAACAGACAAAATCCCGAACACCCTCAAGGTTCCCCTCCCTAGACTTGTCAGTTCTGTGTGACCATTTTTCCTGTCAAGTTGGCAACCCATCCTTCCGGGGGGTGTGGCCTTCAAGCGACGTGATTTGTCCAGATGTCAGCGGCAACGGCCGTTTTCCGTCACCGTCCCCAGACGTCGTGTAACCACCCCGGGGACGGAAGCCGCCCGCTCCAGCCCCAATACTGCCCTGTCGACATGCGAAGATCGTCGCGGGACTCGGGCGGTGAGCGATGTCATGTAACCCATCAGGGCGCTCGACTGCGAAGACCCGACATCCAATTGCCGCCCTCTCTGACACAGATTCACAAACGAAAAGAGTTAGAAGGGTAAGGATGGAACTATTGTATTATCTCCGTTTCCCTACTAGGAATTTGGACCACAAGGAGGGCGGATCGGCGTCACGAGCGGCCCTGCGAGGCGCCGGTAATCGAACATACCGACGCCACCGAGTTTGTTGTGAACGCCTCAGGTGCGGCCAAGGGTTCAGCCTTCCCTTCCTGAACCCGACACAAATGTGAACGGGCCGGACGGCAATCGTATCAAATGATAACGTGTTATCCATGTTGCCGGATCCCGTCTGTGATCTTCCCGACCTTGTCCTCCGAGAGTGGGGCCCCGATAATGTGGCGTGGGGGAAAAGCAAAAAGAAGCCCCCTTCCCCGGACTCAACTGCCCCTTTCGAAACGCGTGGCGCCCGTCTCTCAAATACGAGGGGTCTCCCAAAGGCCCCAATGGGAAAGACTAAGCACTCGTCCTCACACCGTCGGAGCCTCGGGGGGATAATCCCACCGGCAACGGGCGAGGCTGGCCGTGGCGCTCCACGCGAACTCCTCACTCGGAGGCTCCATGTCGTGATTCGCCTTCCTCGTGGATACGCACACCAAGAAGAAGCAAGCCAGAGCACCGATCGGGGCTGGCAAGGGGCAGCGGTTGTCGGTCAATAAGATTGCACCGGGCTTTGGTGGGTGGCGGCGTTTCGGCAGAGGGGAGTCAGTACCATGCAGACAGGCCCGTTCTCGGCTCTGACTCATTACCGGCAGGAAGGACTTCATCCCCCCTTTCTCGATAGATGTCTCTTCCGGAGATGTGATGGTGGAACCGTGGTGTGAGCTCCTACAGCTGGTGTGCGAGACGACCGGGTTTTGAAGGGAGACACGAACCAGGAGGGTCGATCTAGTCGTCCTCCCTCGACATCTTCCTCCTCTTTCGCTTCCGTCCAGAAGATGCTCTCTCCGAACTAGAGCTCAGCTCGAGGTCAGCAATGTCCTTCGCCTCCAAATCGTCTCCGCTGGCCGACCCCTTCGCCTGATCCCCGTCCGACGCCTCATCTTCCGTCGGCACAATCTCCTCCCCCTCCGTAAACACCATGTCCCCCCTCACCCCCAGAACCTCCCTCCCCGCCTCCTCCAGTAGAATCCCAAACGCCAACAGCGCCGTCTCGTCCATGCTCTTCTCAGTGATGTTCCGCCCGCCGACAAAGTGCGCCTCCCGCCTGCCCCCGTCTCCCAGCGCATCGTAATAGTGACTCGCGAACGAGTGGACGGACTTGAGGAGGTCGCTCGGGGGCAGCACGTCGCGGCCCTCGTCGGGAAGGTCGCGCTCGTGGGCCATGTAGATGTCGTGGTGGGGCCATCGGAGGGGCGCCTGCTTGCGGCGGAAGAGGGCCTCTTCTGGCGCGAGGGTCGTGTTGCGGGTTGGGTGCCGCGTTAGTCTCGGTTCTCGGACTGGCGCATCGGAGTCGTCCGTTTGGGAGTACAGGGGTACATCGTCGCGAGTTGATAGCCGGCCTGTGGAAGAACACGGTCAGTAGGCCCCGCGACGAAGTATCGTGTTGGGGGCAGAAGCTCACCTGCGACGGCATCGTACACGGTGGCAAAGCGTCTACGGGGGCTGGCTCTGGCTTCTACGTCTGAAGTCTCCGAGTCGCCCATAGCAGCTGCTGGTGAAGGGATGTCCGCGGCCCTAGGGCCATATCGTCGTTGAGGCATCATTTTGGGCCCGCGAAAAAGACGGCCCCGAGGATAAGGTCTGTCTAGCTTGTGTCGTGCTGTCTGGGCCAGTGCCAGTATTCTCCGTGTGATGAGCAGAGACCCGGCATGCTTTGAGACGAACGGGGTCTTTGGGACGAGCTCGGAGTCCAAGTTAGATATTGCTAGTCGCGATTTGAGTCTTGTGAGCGCGATTGCACTTTGCGACGAAAGTGGATGGTTCTGCCTGCGAATGGCAAGTGACGTCACCTGTCTGTCGCGATCATCCGCCCCTGCCCGTGACCACCACCCACGAGCTCTCGTCAACCACAGGCAACCATCACAACCACTGGAACAAGGACGTAGTTCAAACCACAGCCCCCTATATACCGTGACACCCCCTCTCCAAATGAATGCATGATCGTATCCTCGCCCGCGAGCTCGGCGCTCTGAGCCCGCGCGACTTTGCCAGGACCGTCACCACAGAGCTCATCAGCGACTTTGACCTCGCCCAGCACCATCGCTTCGATGGCGTCTCCGCCGCGGCAGCCGGGGCCTCTTCCATCCCCGAGAGGGCCCACGATACCCCGATAGTAGCCCACAATGGGGGCGCCAACACCGTCGCGATCGAGAAGTTTGACGGCAAGCTGTAAGGCCTCGCCCCTCACGTCGGACTCAGGCATGGGCTCACACCCAGCAGCATGGCGTCTGGCGGCTCTGATGGGTCCATCAAACTCTGGGATCTCGAGTCATGCCCCAACCCCCACAGGCCGTACATCTATAGGCCCGTGGCCTCGGTGCCGCGCGTGCGCGACGCGTACCGCCGCGAGGGCCACACCAGCGGCATAACTCACCTCGACTTCCACCCCACCAACAAGGACTCCCTCCTCTCGTCTTCCTTCGACCACTCCCTAAAGCAGTGGTCCTGCAGCTCCGCCTCGGTAGCCGCCCACTTCGACCTCCAGGCGAAAATCTACTCCCACGCAGCGAGCCCCGTGTCGCGCAACCCCGTCGTCGCCTGCGCAACGCAGCACTCCAACGTCCGCCTCGTCGACCTCCGCTCCCGCTCCACGGCCCAGAGCCTCTCCGCAACAGGCGGCGCCGTCCTCGCCGTCTCCTGGTCCCCGCGCCACGAGCGCGTCCTGGCCAGCGGCCACGCCGACGGCAGCGTGCGCCTCTGGGACGCCCGGAGAGGCCACGGGCCCCTCGGCCTCCTGAACATGGACGACTCCCTCGGTGTCGTCCACCGCTTCAACCACGCAATGGTGTCGGGCCTCCCCTGGTCCCGCGGGACGGTGCGGCTTTCCGCGAGGGCGCACGCCGACTCCGTGAACGGGCTGACGTGGTCCGACGACGGGAATTACATCGTGTCGGCGGGGCTGGACGGCCGGATCCGCGTTTGGGACGCCGCGACGGGCGCGAATACCCTCGCAGGGTTCGGCTCCGCGGTGCAGAACCGCCGCGTGGTGCCCGTGAGGATGCTGGTCCCGCCCGGAAGCCTGACGGCCGCTGGCTCGCGCGAGCTGCTTTTCTGGCCTAACGAGCACGAGGTCCTCATGCTGGATCTACATGAGGGTTACATCGTCAGGCGACTCAGGGTCCCGGGGGCCGCGGCCGGCGCCGCCGCGCCGAGAAAGAGGATCACGGGGATGGCGTGGCGGGGCGCCAGCGGGAAGAGGAGGATGCTCGGGGTTGAAATGGGGGGTGGAAACGCTCCGGGCGGACTGTATACTTGCCATGCGGACGGGCACATCCGGGCGTGGATGCCTCGAATCCCGGGGGCGGAGGATGTCGCGGAGGAGGAGGAGGGGCCGGGGGCTGATGACGAGACGAGGAAGCGAAAGCGGAAGGCAGTTGATGATGCGTTTAGAAGTCTGATGGGGCAGCAGGTTACGTTTACGTAGTGCTCAGGGGGATCCTGCGTATATTCTGTTTTGATTCTTGGATATACCCCTCAAATCAAGTATTGGTTGGAACTGGTCTTTCAACTCGTCTTGGCTTTTCATCCTGGCCAACCCACTTGCGAACCTAGTTCAGCAGTTCAAAGGGTTGGTGACGATGATGCGACTTCCATGTCGCGACCATCCCTCCGTTAATAACGTCTCAAGCTTGATTCCCCTCAGCATCCTTGGGCGAAGAAGACTCGGTGTTTTTACTATCGACCCCGAGTATGCAGAAAAGACGCTGTCGCTATGATGAAACGCACCTTGAAGCCCCTCTATCAGTGCAGAAAAACACCAGCTGACAGCGAAAAAGTGCCAGGCAACAAACAGCAGACACCCCCTGTTCTTTCCTAAAGCCCTCTCTATCATAGCCATCACCACTAGCAAAACTATTGGCCGGGGGCGGCCGCGATAAGGAGTGGGTGGTACTCGGAGGTGTGAGTACACGTGGAGGGAGACAGAAGCGGCTCGAACCCTGAGCTGTAGTATAGAACAGGGGGTAGGGGTGAGAAGGAGGCCAAAGGGAATATATCCCATGTAGACTTCATCTCAACACGTCCAGAATGCAGGTAGCCGCAGCAGCACCCTGGTAAGACAGCATTGCTGTCCCATGCACCCATAAGGAGGAAACTCTACCCCCCATTTCTTAGCAGTGCTCTTGTCGTTCGCTCCTGGAATAGATTCCCATCTTTAGCGAGAGGTACCCCATATTGTGGACCCAGATCATAGGCGCGGGACGTTAAAAATCCGGAACCCGAGTGACAATTCTTCGCCGGCTGCATCTGGGCCGCTCAGCTCAGCTAGATTGGACCTGGGTGACCCGGAGTTCGAGCACTAGTGCCATCGTATGCACGTTAAGCACTGGCGAGAGGTTTACTCGCGCCAGACATGCGTCCGGCCCCGCCCCTGAAGAGGCTTCTCCCGAGGGCATCCGTGGTCCACGCATTGTGGAGTGCGCAAAGGCCGTCTAATCAGAGTAGCACGACCACGAGGTTAAGCCACCCGTCCGGATACGCCGCCTCTCTCATCAGATCCCCCAGCGGCGCCCCAAACGGCGCCGGCACACCGTTAAGTATAACATTCGCGAGCACTGGGTCCCGACTACTAGGAAACAGCTCGGGCATCGCGGCTCTTAGCGCGACCCCCAGCGTCTGCGCCCTCTGCCCCTGCTTCGGGAGCGCGGCGGGCATCAGCGTCTGCACGACCTTGAAGGCGCCCGCCACATCCACGGGGGCGTGTGTGCCGGCGCCGGGCGGCGAGGAGGGGATGTAGATGCGCAAGGGTACGTGCTTGAGGGCCGTCGGGGCGTTGAGGAGGCGGGCGTTTAGGCGGGAGAAGGTGGCGTGGTCGTTGTCGCGGACGGAGTTCCAAAGGGCGGTGGTGTCGGCGCGGGACATTTTCATGATCTGATTCGCGTTTCCGTTCCGGACGAAGTCGGCCTGCGGCGAGTTAGGGTTGGGTCCGTAGATGGGACGTGGGGGGCCGGGGATAGAGTGCGGGGAACCCGGGGAACGCACCTCCTTCACGCTGTTGAGGAACGTGTCGCCGATGTCCCACGACACCCCGTCGCTAACGGTGAGCCGCCACGGGAGCGTAGGCTGGTACAGGTCTGCTAGGAGCCCGACGGCGAGGTTCCGGAGCAGGACGTCTTCATGGTGGAAGCTCGAGCACGGGAGGCGGAAGAAGAGGCCGAGGCGGGGGAGCAGCAGCGCGAGGTAGCTGAAGCGCGGAACGGACGTGATGAAGGGCGTCGTCGGGGCCGAGGTGTGGGTTATCACGAGCGGGATGCGCTGCGCCCAGAGGGCCTGAGATATCGATTGGGAGCTCATGACCGGTCAAGAGGTCGGAGATGGCGGCATGGCCGGGCGGGGTTGAAGGGTGAGAGTCGGCTGGGGTTATGGCACCTGGATGGTGCTAGCAACGGGGCTTCATTTCTGGACCGTTGATGAGCACGATGTCTGGCTAGCTCCTTCCCAAGCCCCGTTGGCGACGTGATGCAAGAGGTTGAGGAGTGGCCTAGGCTAGGCAGGAGCCTAGGAGAGCTGATAGCGGGGTGTCTGACTAAGCCCCCACCAACACCAAAGCTCCCCACCTTGATAGCGAGCACATGTTCTCGCATCATCTTCACTTCGAGCAGTACACACAATGTATTCGAGACATCTTTCGAATATCATTAACGCTATCTGGTCATCAGTCTCCCGAGTTCCCTCATAACATAAGAACTATTAATCATTAAGTCGTCTCTTCCTGGCCCTTGTGCTTCCCATGGAGAGCTTGGTGTCCATGGTGGCCCAAGGCCCCAAGCGACAACCCGTGGTGCGAACGTTCCTCTTGGGTATCCTCCGGCTGCGGCCCGCCAATCTCCTTTTGAATAACCGAGGGCGGGACTTGAGCCGCGTCCCTCGGGTTCCTGTCCTTCTCCCCAAGCAAACTGGCCCTCCTCCGCTCGTCTACCACGGTGTCCCTACTCTCCTCGCCCCGGGGCTCGCCGCCCTGGACGATATACTCCCCACTGCTTTCCGAATTACCTGCCCTTTCGGTGTTAGCAACTAGGATCGGCGACGGATAACGTTTTGTACACTTACGGATAGCCGCCGAGAGGCCTGCCGGCGTCGCGGGTAGTGTCGGTGCGGGGGTCCCTGGTGTCCGAGCCCATGTGAGAGCCCATGCCGGTGCCGCCGCTGCCCATGCCGCCAGAGCCCATGGTTCCGGAGCCAACGCCGCCGGAGCCAACGCCGCCGGAGCCAACGCCGCCGGGGCCCATGCCACTAGATCCCATGCCGCCGGATCCCATGCCGCTAGATCCCATGCCGCCGGATCCCATGCCGCTAGATCCCATGCCGCCGGATCCTATGCCGCCCGCACCCGAGCCGTAGCCAGGTCCAGACCCAACGCCCGTGGCGCCAGCACCAATACCCGCCGCATTGCCGCCGAAGCCACTGTTACCAGTGCCGCCCATCGGCTCGCGACCGAAGTTCCTCTGCCTGTCGGCATTGGAATCAGTGCGGGGGTCAAGCCTGTTCACGTCGTCGGTCCTGTGCGCCCCGCTCATGGCAGCCCTGTGGTCGCGGTCCGAGTCAATGCGGGGGTCCGCCTTGTTCATCATGTCGGAGCCGTGGGGGCCGCCCGTGGTCTGCCCGGCGCCCATGGTGGCGCTGTAGTCGCGGTCCGAGTCGACGCGGGGGTCCGCCTTGTTCATCATGTCGGAGCCGTGGGGGCCGGCGGTGGTCTTGCCCGCGCCCATGGAGACGCTGTTGTCGCGGTCCGAGTCGACGCGGGGGTCCGCCTTGTTCATCAAGTTGGAGCTGTGAGGGCCCGAGGTGGCCTTCTCTCCGCTGCCGTACTCGTTACCGCCATAGCGGCCACCGCTGCCGTATTCACCGGTGCTGCCGGCGCCAACACCCGCGGCGCCAGCACCCGCGGCGCCGGCGCCATACTCGCCGGTTCGGCCCTCGGAGCCGGTCTTATCGTCACGCTTCTTGTCGCCGTGGAGGGTGTCCTTGACCTCCTCCTTGATCTTGTTGACGAGGCCCGACATTGTGAATGTGTGAAGATGAGAAAGTGAAAAGAAGAAAGTATTAAGTCTTTTGTAGAGTGTGTTTTGAGTTCTCTTGTTTGAGTTTGAGAGTGAGAGAGTTTGATCGTGATATGGAGTAGTTGGTCATTGAGGAGGGAGCTCTCGTTTATATACACTGGAGGTGAGGGACTGGACATCACAGTGGTCTACATCATCCTGTAAGTGGACTCGATATGACGACACACTACGGTCATGGTGTCACTACCCCGGAAGGAAAAAGGCTTGTTTGCAGCTTCTATTCTCGTCCAGTGCCGTGGTGGATACGTCTTTTCTCGATCCATCTCGGTGTATTCTCAAGGTAAAGCCGGCCATTTCTCCACTGGCCTGTCACATCGTCATAGCCATGGACATCCTTCGGACCCACGAGGTAAAACACGTCGGGCGGGGCCGTGGACGCGCATGGAAAGCTGGCCCCGTCGTTTCCACGGGGGACGGCCCCACACTCGCGCGTCAGAGACGCCGTGCAAGGGTAGGCACAGCCCGGGCGGGATAGATCACTGGATTATTGTGGTGCCCGACGTCAATAGCCCATCATCATACGGAGGGAGCCAGCCTCAAGGGAATCTCTGCAACGGTATTACTCCCCGCAATAGTACCTCGTTGAAGGTCGTCGCGGAGACGCCAGCGTCCAATCAAACAAACCGGAGAGGCGTCATCATGCGCCACAGTCCCCCAGAGGGAGCCCAAACTCCCTGGCCAAGGGATGCAACAGCCGAACCCGCGCTTGGCATCGGGGCCTTGGGCGAAACCCCGCGATCGGGACATGACGTCGTGTGGGGCGGGACAAACACCGGGCGAGAAGCCGAGCCGGCGCTCCTGCTCCTGCGTTAGTACCGGGACGAGCACCCAATGCGACGGCGCGGAGACGAGAGACGAAGTTCCCACCCGCCTGTCTCGCAGGGTCGTCACCGGCAGCTGAGGCTTGCGTAAGTGTCGCCTCATCGATCGACGATCGCTGGGCCGAGCCCCGATATGTGGGGGGTCGGGGAAGCGCGATGACAGCCTGGATGGCGGGTTGATGAGGGAAGGGGCCGGTGGGCCCGATTGCGATGGGCGTGACGTCATACGGAGAGCACGGCGACATGGTGACTTGTCGGGGCTGGCTTGGCCAGTGACTTTACAACTCAATTGTGGAATACTCCTGGTCTTTACCGGCGGGTGCACAGCAGTCGCGAAAGTGAGCTACCGGAGAAAGAATAGTGGGAAATTTTAATTGTCATCGAGATGGCCTGCGGTGAGATTTACATTCGGGGTTCGGAGATTGTAGCCCGCGGTCCACGTTGGCGTAGCCAAAGCCCCTGCCACGGACGGGCAGAGAAAGCCGGTATGCCGCCGAAACCTGCGAGACGGAGAATAGACGTCGACGGGGAAACACTCCGACTGGTGGAGCGGAACGGGACAGCAAGCATTCGTGGCTGTCGAGTTGCTTTCCTCGACGCGCATCTCGGGTGTTGGGATGGGTGCCGTAGACAAACTTTGTTTACCTTGATACTTGAGCGGACGTCGGTCGCATAGTTAGACTCGGAGAGAGGAATGTGTGCGCTTCGTCTGCTTCAGTGCAAGTGGGTTTAGTGCCATTATCGCGGACGCCTCCGCCTTCTCAAGCTCAACAACGCAATCGCCCCCTCCCATTTCGAGCCCTCTCCCACTTGTTAGTGCCACACACACACATAACCCATCACATACAACAACACAAGACGGACAGGACAAACCAGTATCCATTATCTCCTCGAACCCCACCATACACACCAAGAACCCCTCTTCCAATAAACGACCTCGAGAACCTCCCTCCGGGTATCGCTCCGTAAAAGTACACAAACCCGCCAGCAAACACAGGAAACAAAAAAAAAGAAAAAAAGAAAAGCGAGCACCATACCCAAGCGACGCCTGCCGCTCACGCATCCTCTCTGAGCCCCGAGATCCGCTCCCTCCCTGTCCCTCGTCGCCCTCTCCTCCAATTATCCTTTTTGGCTTCTGTGTAGTAGTACAGCGAGGACCCCCGACGGAAACCCCCGTTCAGAAAATGGACATAAAAGAGACTAAAAAAGGTTGAACCACCGCCGCGTACTGAAACGACAAACAAGGCGAGGCGAACCAAGATATAAAGGTAAAAGGGAAAAAAGGTGGTATGCGGAAGGGAGGGACGAAAAGTGGTATCCTCACTGTTACACGGTCCACACTCAAAGACAGACCTGCCTTTTGCGCCGTTTTCCCCATGCCGGTCGGTATGCAAAGCCTCGTCGACGCCAGGACAAAGAAAAAACAACTGAAAAAAGTGAAAGTGGCCAGAACGGGATCTGCCCTGGCCTGAGAAACGCCCTACACCCCTGCGCCGCCCTCGAGTCCCTCGTTTCCCCGTCTTCGTTTCGGCTTCACTTCCAATTGACCCCATCCGCGGCGAACCTATATGGCACGCCGCTCGCCATGTGCACGGGCTCCGTCGGCTCGTGCGCAACGCGGTACCCCGTAATGCCACGCATCCTCCTGGCCCTTGCGCCATCATGGGACTAATATCCGACGGTCAGGCAGGATTCCAGCGTGGCGTCGAGTTGCCCGCTGTCGTGGACGTTGCCTCCCTCCCACCACACGTCGTCGTCGATGTCCATCGCGTCGCCGTGTCCGTTGGGAAGATCGGTGGAGGGCCCGCCATTGATGGCCGGGACGGAAGGAACGCCGTCCGGTAGCTCGGTCACCTCCTCGCCCGGAAGCCAGGAGTAGTCATCCCAGCTTTCCAGCTCGCCTTCGCGATATCCGTTCGTGATGGACGTTGCGATGACGGGGAAGTTCGCCGTGCCAAAGTCGGCGAGCTCCAGCGCCAGCTGCATGTCAGAGAAACCGAGCGGGCCGCGCTCGGCCGCTGCCTTGGCCTCTACCGGCAAGAGACCGGCCTTGTCCCTGGAGACCTCCCCCCGTCGACAAGCGTTTTCCTCGATGGCCAACTGCTTCTTGTACGCGTGGGTCTGGATCCAGCTTGTTCCCACGCTGAGGCCCGTACCTCCGGACGCGCCCGGGGCGTTACTTCTCGTCCGGCTAAAGATGGTGGTTAATATGTCCTTCATGTAGGTTTCCGTCGCGGCCAACATCAGCTGCGCCGCGTCCGGGGCGTGTCCAGACACCAGCCCAGCTTCGTAGCAAAACGGGAGCATCCTCCCCTCTATGACGGACGCGTCTGGAAATTCGCCAGACTCTACCGCCAGAGGCATGGCGAACCGTTTTCGGATTTCCAGGTCAAAGTCTAGGGACGGCTAATTAGTACTCTGCTATACCATCTATGCAAAGGGTTAGTGAAGGGCTCACTCATGTTGTTGATTCCCGTGGCGCTCGGTGGAATCTCCGTTACCCTGGAAGGCCTCCTGTACGTTTCCGTAAAGGCACTGGCAAGGTGATCGTACGGATCGAACTAGAAACGGGCGTCAGCATATTCAAGCTCCGGGTCAAAGTATAAGGGGGGGGGGGGGCTGCCCGTAAACGTACGTCGTTGCTCATCAGATCCTTGATGCGCCTGCGGTCACGGCTGGGTAGCTGCATGACTTCGCCCTTCAACCGCCGCTCCCTCGCATCCCCCGACGTCTGCTTGGTGCCCGCACTCGTCGCCGGCTTGTCATTAGCACTAACCCAGGGCGCGAGGCCCTGGTCCGGCATCTCGCGTGTGACATTTCCGTATAGCGCCGCGATAAGCTGGTTGTGGAGGTGTTCCTTGTCGCCGCTCGGAGACGCAAGGATCGGGTCGATGCGCGCAGAGTACTCTGCCTGGTTCAGCCGTCCTTTGGGCAGCAGTGTTAGATGCGCAAGACTTTATCCGAGCGCCAGGGGCAAACGCGACGTCAACTCACCTAGAAGGAACTGGGTTGTAGACTCCTTGTAAACAAGCCATTGTTCGGTGTTGATGGCGGCCTTGAGGGCGGTATAGAGGGGCTCGAGGTCAATTCGCGGGGGCACGGCCTGGCTTGTCTTGATGATCTTCTGGGAGCCGGGGGCGGAGACGGTGATGGTTTTGCTGGATAGGGTAGGGGTGGAGAGGCTGATCGAAGGGCGGCTCAGGGCCGCGGGGTCGATGTCGGGCATGTCGTAACCGCGGTCAACTCGCCCGTCGCGTGCAGCGAAGAACCACGGCGCAACGCGCAAAAGTCGACGTTAGACGCATAGAAGTGATGGCAAAGAAGCGGCGATCACGGTTGCCCCATCAAATAGATAGAAATCGCCCGTGATGGCGGCGAAATCGATAGCCGATTCGGGCGCAGGGTTGGGATGAGTCGGCGTTCGACGTCGGAAGCGGCCCGTCACGTCGTCTAGATCGAGTCACGTGGTCTGGGGTGTCTCGTAACCACTGTCTCAGGAATGCGATGTGGCCACCGCGAGGCTTCTTTTTTTGTTCACGTTTGAAGTGGCAGTCCAAAGCTCTTTGTAGGTCTAAACTGTAGTTGTCTTTGTCTGTTGAGTTCTCCCGTATTTGTTCGAGGCATGGGAGGGAATTGGCGGTTGGCCTGTGGTGGTCAAAGGTATAGGTACTTGTGTGGATAAGTGATTTACCCTTCATACCTTGTACCACTACCTCTACCGTGCTCCAGTGCCCCTCTACCTACTGGGCGCAACCCCTCGCGATATCCCCAGAACTAGGCGCGCCAACTTGGCGCGTCATCGAAGCATCAAGCATTGGCCGCGCTGACCCCGAGACGACCCGCCGTAACGACGAAATCACGACGCGATTTTCCGCAATTGTTCGACTGGGGTCACCTCACAGCCTGTGGGGTCCGGCTCGTCGCCTTCTCTCCCGTCCTGACCACATAAACAGAATGCCGATATGGCGCCCAGCAAGGATGACCGCGTCGCCGATGCTGTTGAGAGGTTGATCACCCATCTGATTCCGGCAAATCCTCGAGAAGACGAGGGCACGGTACAGGAGAGACATGACTATTGTTTTGAGCTCGTGAAGAGCGTCTTGGAGAAGTGCGACACACCTTAGCCTCCCGTTGGGCTCCGCATAGCTAACAACCGCATCCATGTAGCCCCGAGTCGCCGCCAGTGTCCTCCGATGTCAACCATGCGTCCGACATGATCAAGCGCAAGCTGATCCAAACCAACCCCGGCCAGGCCCTGCGCTTCTCCAACCTCTACAGCCGCCTCCTGTCCCTCCCCGTCCTGAACCAGAAATGGGCGATCCTCTACCTTCTCTACAACCTCGCCGACTCTCCCGATCCTAGCGAGCCCTTGCCACTTACCCCTCGAGCGTCGCTATCACGTCACCCACGAGAGGAACCCCTCCCACACGAACGACGCCAGCCGTCGAAGGCCCCGACGCCGGCAAAGAGGCCGCCGGACGAAGATGCCCTCAACGAAGCGTTTGCGCAGGGCGGCCTGCGGAAGATGCCCCACGCGAACGAGCCCCGCGAAGCGAGGAAGCCGGAAGAGAAGAGGCCTTCAGTATCGTTCACCTCGGCGCCAGAGTCTCCCAAGCGAGATGTTGCTCTAAAATCGACGCTCCTGGCGGACAACTATACCGACATCAACCCTTCTGAACCGACCCTCCTGCGCGACCTGCCTTTCACGCTGCAGGGCCTCTCTTCTACTACGATGCCTTTCGAGGGAAAGGATACCCTCGTACTTCCTCCAACACTGCCGGCGCCGATAATATCCTTGCTTCACACACTCGCTGAGCCGTCCCTACTTTACCGGAGGCTGGATGCCTTCGTCAAGTCACCAGCCAAGGGGCTCCTAGGGCAGAGCTTGAGAGCTGCCGTGGGAAGCGAACTTAAGTCATATCTGAGTCTGATAGCCACCCTAGAAGTTCAGATACGCCGGGCATTATCAACCCTTGACGATAAGGCACCCCGCCATGGCATAGGCAGTGCTGGCGTGACACTAAAGCGATGCGTGGTGTGGACGAGAGAGGCAACAATGGGCTTGCGGCTCCTGTGTCTTATCGCAGAGGAGTCGGAGAAGCAGAGAGGTGGCCAGCTGATCTCCATGATACACAGCTTCTCGTCGTCCCACGGCGACCCCATGGTGGCGGCCTTTGCAGAGCGTCTCCTCCGCCCCTTCACCCGGCCATTCTATGATATTCTCCGGCAATGGATATACGACGGCGAGCTCGTCGACCCTTACCTCGAGTTCTTTGTCAGGGAGCAGACGCCCGGCGAGAACGACTCAAACAAGGCCAAGTCCGGGGGGAGCAGTGTCTGGGAAGACAAGTACGAGATCGACAAGGACATGATACCCAGCATCATCACGCAGGACTTTGCGCAAAAGGTCTTCCTCATCGGCAAGTCCCTAAACTTCATCCGCCACAGCTGCGGTGACTTCCAGTGGGTCATGGAGTACTCCAAGGCGGCGTCCAAGGAGCTCCGCTACGGCGACACGGCGACGCTCGAGGCCTGGATCGACGACGCCTACAAGACAACGATGAAGCGCCTCATGGACCTCATGGGGACCAAGTTCCACCTCTTCGAGCACCTCCAGGCCCTCAAGAACTACATCCTCCTCGGCCAGGGCGACTTCATCGCGCTCCTGATGGAGTCCCTGGCCGCCAACCTCGACCGCCCCGCGGGCGCGCAGTACCGCCACACGCTCACGGCGCAGCTCGAGCACGCCATCCGCGGCTCCAACGCGCAGTACGACTCGCCCGAGGTGCTCCGGCGGCTCGACGCCCGCATGCTGCAGCTCTCGCACGGCGACATCGGCTGGGACTGCTTCACGCTCGAGTACAAGATCGACGCGCCCGTCGACGTGGTCGTGACGGAGTGGGGGAACCGGCAGTACCTCAAGGTCTTCAACTTCCTCTGGCGCATCAAGCGCGTCGAGTTCGCGCTGTCGTCCACCTGGCGCAAGTGCATGACGGGGTCCCGCGGCGTCCTGCAGACGGCGGACCCGGCCGTGGAGCACGCGTGGAAGTCGACGCGCGGCGTCCTGGCCGAGATGGTACACTTCGTCGGCCAGCTGCAGTACTACATCCTCTTCGAGGTCATCGAGTCGTCGTGGGGCGCCCTGCAGGACCGCATCCGGCGCGAGGGCTGCACGCTCGACGACCTCATCCAGGCGCACACGCGGTACCTCAACGACATCACGCACAAGGGCCTCCTGGGCGCCAAGCGCAGCGCCCGGCACCCCGCCGGAGAGGACGACCGCACCTCGTATCTCTCGCAGCTCGGCGACCTCCTCCGCACCATGTTGGCGTACCGCGACTCCGTCGACGGGCTGTACAGCTGGAGCGTCTCGGACTTTACCCGCCGCCAGGAGGCGGACCTGTTCTCGTCGCACGACGCGGGGCCCCACGCCCCGCCGCGCGCGTCGTCCTCTGCCCCTGGGAGCGAGTTCCCCGTCCTAAGGGACCGCCTCGGGCACCTGGCGTCATCGTTCCGTGCTAGGCTGCAGATTCTGCTGGGCGACCTCGCTTATCAGCCCGATGTTGACATGCGGTTCCTGGGCGTCGCGATGAACTTTAATGATGTTTACCAGCCTGCGAGGAGGAAGGTCAAGGGGGCGCAGTCCGCGAGCAAGACATGATGGGGGGTAGGGGTACTTGAAGAGTTGGAGACTGAGGGTACAGGGGTCTGCAGGTGTGTGTGCAGGACGGGGGCGACCAAGGGAAATCTTTGAAAAATAGCGTTTGGTAACTCCGTCTCCTGTTATGAGAGGCTTCTTTTATTGCAGCTACGGAGATGACGTTAGCTACCTGCCTTTAACAAAATCTTCGGGAACGAGGGGAGGCGACGGTGGGAACGTGGAGTTGGGCGTATCTAGTACGGAATATTGCAATTGTTACCTAGAACACATTTATGACCGGCCCTGACAGCACATTCTTATTTCCTACGTACACAACACACTCAAATCACAAAACAAGTCATGGCTTCAATCTCAGGTCAATTCAATAACGCACTCGTGCACGTCATGCCGTCGTAGTCGTAGAATCATGAGCAACAGATCTCCCCCCTCCCAACGTCCCTCCACAACCTGCCGATTCCCCCATCGCTACGGCTCCCTGGACGAAGGTCCAGGTTGAAGCGCCTCCCAAGGCGCAAGAAGAACAAGATCTACTCTAGTAGAAAAAGACAAGACGCCCCGGCTCCCGCTTCTCAGTTTCGCCTTGCTGGTTCCGTTGGTCCCGTTTCGGGAACGTCTTTTTCCCTCTAATAAAGATGCCAACCCTGTTCCAAAGTAAAACAAAAGAAAGTATGACAAAGGGAAGTCAAACAAAGGAAAGAAAACAAAGGGAATAACAAAAGAAATAATAAGGTTTTAGGGGGAAATAACAAGTGAAGAAGTGGAGGAAAAACAAACACCGTCGCTCCCTCTTCCAGTGCTCCTTCGCCGAGCCTTTATGGAAAGGAATAAACGCTGGCGTATGCACCCAATCGCGTGCTCTGACCTGAGACGCCTTTTCATGTTCTCATCAAATCCCCATCTCTCCCGAGAACGTCACATGAGACTACGTTGCTTCGTTGTCTCATTGCGAACCGTGGGTATCGCTTCAAATGCATAAATCGTTCCTGGCATAACCACCGAGGTGTAACAGTGCAAGGTTGAGTCGCCAGAGACGATGAGAGCCAAGCCATGCACACTCAAAGTGTCAAACGCTTGACTTAAACGTCCGTCATTTCGGTATCGTAGTCGCTTCCACCAGGGGACAAAATTGCTTCGTCGTCCGGGCCCCAGCGGCCTTCGAAGACAGTAGCGGCGCATCGTCGGCGCGCAGCAACCCATCGGAGGCTCTCGACGTCCAGAAGTTCATCGACGGTCAGCCGCTCGCTGGGCTCCGGACGAGTCAGTTGCCTGACAAGCTGGTCCAAGGAGAAAGGATGGGCCGCATCCGTCATGAATTGCGGCGGCTGGGCCAGGGCCTTATGCTTGGGCGTGCCAAAGTCAGGAGTAGCGGTCGTGACGGTGGGGCTAGGTGCGCCCCTGAGCGCTTCCTCGAAACTCGAGGGGGCGCGCGTAGCGCGGATGGTGTTCTCGACAGTGGGACAAGTGGTAAGAGAAGGGACGTCCCGGAAATCGCCGTTCCTCAATGCCAGCCACGTAGAGCCATTCTCGGGTAGCTGGACATTGGCAGCGATCTCGAGAGTGATAAGCCCGAGGGCAAAGATGTCGGCGGGCTTATCGAATCGTCCGTTCAGGACTTCGGGTCCAATGTATTCACGGTCCCCTTCGCCGTCGATGCCCTTGACTGCAGGCCAGTCAGTGGCGAGGCCGAAGTCGCCGATTTTGAGGACGCCCTCAAACGTGATGAGGACGTTAGCGGGCTTCATATCAAGATGGATGAAGCCGGCATCGTGGATTTCCTTGAGTCCCTGGAGCCAGTTTGTCAGTAAGGCATAACTCGAGAAACGAAGGAGAACGGAGCAGACATACGAGAGCGAGGTCATGGATGACCTTCCAGATACGGAAGTCATCGAGGCGACCCTGGCGTCCAACTTCGCTGAGGAACTTCTGAAGGCTGCCCTCATCACAGTATTCCGTCTGGATGTAGAGATGGCCACTCCTCTCCCAGCTGTTGACGTAATGGAGGATATGCTGTGCATTCCCAAGTGACTTCAGAATCCGAACTTCCTTGAGCTTGATGTCTCGGTCACGGTTGCCCTGGAACGGACGTCGACTCTTTTTGACCGCGTAGGCCCTCCCGGGCGGCGGGCTGCCGGGCGGGATGTGAGCGGAGCTCCCGAGGCCGAGAGACGCGCGCTTGGGGTAAGCGACACGATACACGGCGGAAAACTCGCCACAGCCCACTTCGTCGACCTTGGAAAAGTGGTGTAGAAGATAGTCATCGACCTCCATTCGACTTTGGGCAAAGGTGTGAACGGGTGTGACCAATCGACGAGCTTGGTTCGTCGTCGTCGGGGTAACAGGAACCGCGATCCCACTTTCCGCAAAGCCTCCATTGTTGGAGATGGAAAGGCGACTGGGGTCTAGAGGTAGGAGACTCCCGTGAGGCGTCCCCTGGGGCGTCTTTGGAGAGCTCTGTGGGCGGATGGGGCTCGCTAAATAAAGAGTCAGATAAGTATGAACAAGTCGTGTTCCAGAGGTATTTTGGGGCACCTACATGACGGTTCGCGGCGGGCGAATAGGTCGCTAGCCGAGGTTGGGGGAGAAAACCGGTTGGCGCTTGGCGTCTGGAAAGCATGATCACCGCTGCCGCCACCAGTAGGCGTAGAGAAGAGCTTGGTCGGCGTGGGGGGAAGGCCATCTGGTGTAGACTGGCCGTCCCTGTCGTTCGCAACGGGCGATTGATTCTGACTTGTAGTCTTCAAGTCCATGACACTAGCTCGGCGACGAGGACGGCGGGTCACTCTATGAAAGAGGTTGAGACCTCTACCCACACCGCCATAGTTGCCGAACATGTCATTGCCTGAATCAAATGGACCCGAGTGGAAGACGGCTGCGCTTGGGGACTGACCAAGCCTGTCCCTGCTTCCCGGAAGGGGGGGATAGGTCGCAAAACTAGCCGAACTCGGCTTCTTGCATGGGGTGTCTGGAACCACCATTCGCTTATCGTCGTCGGGGTCGCGGTTAACTTTGGAAACCAAGCCAGTCGACATGAACATGCCCGACCGGTTGAGGGGCGGCGGCGCCGCCGGTGTGTAGCTTTGCGGGCCCACTTCGGCCGGCGCATCAGAGACAGCGGGACGAGGGCCGCCCGAGAATGTGAACGGGTCGGCTTTGCGAGGGGACTCGATACTTCCCGGCGGGTCCGAAAACTTCATAGGAGTATCGCCCGGGAAGTTACCGCCCGAGCCCGACTGCTTGACCGAGCGCGACAGTGGATGGGGGTTCTGTTGTTGAGGGAGAGGGTGCATAGACGGAGGCGGAAGGGGGCCGGCGCCTGAGAAAGGACTCTCTCGAGGAGGAGGGGGGAGAAAGGCATCCGCGGAGAGTCTAGGCCGGCTGCGCAAGATTGGCGTCGACGGGTCGTTGCTCATCTGCGCGAGGTGCTGCGCACCAGTCCTCCTGCCCCAGGAACCCTTCTCACCGTGGCGTTGCTGCAAAGTCGACTTTCGCAGGGAGGATGAGCGGCGCCCGGTCGAAGGGCCCGGCGTGGGCGACGGTTGCGTGTCTCTTCGGATAAAAGGTGCGGGTGTCCCGGCGAGTTGGTACTCCTGGTCAACGTCGTCGTGGATATCGAAATTCAGCGGGCTCGGTGTCGCGGCAGGGTCGAAGATTTGCGCATCAGGTTGTAAGTTGGCAAAGGTCGAGACGCTGTGCAAGCTTCGGCGCTTGGCCACCGGACTGGCGGCTCTGTCGGGCCCGAAACGCATGTTCGCGTCGCTGCGCTTCAGCGCACCGGTGGGGGGACTGAGTGGCCCTGCGGCACCGTCAACTCCCTTGAACATGGAGTGAGACGTGCCAGAAACGTCAAGGTGCAAACTGTGTCGAGACGGCTTATGCGAACAGCGCCGCGAGAGAGGGCTCGTGGGCACCGAAAACGTGGGTTTGTTTTCTTGACCCGGCGCGTGGGGGTCTACCGCGACAGGCGCGGGGTTGCCCGAGTCTGAGCCAGACCCCAGAGCGCGCTTCAACGGTGACTTCGGTGACACTCTTGGTCTTGATGGCGTCGAGGGCAGCTTTGGCGGCGACCTCGAGAGTCTTGACGATCGTAATGAGAGCTTGACGTTTGACCTCAAGGGAGAGCAGGAAGGCGTGCGCGAGTTCGTCGCAAATCGCTGATGTTGTGGTGAGGCAGATGGACTTTCCCTCAAAGACATTTGTGTTTGTGCGTGGTGGGGCGTGAACACTGGAGAATATCGCCGGCAGGGCGATTGAGGACTCGAGCTAGGGCTCTCAGAGTGGTAACGTGCCGCCAAGTTAAACTTTGAGGGCGAGCGTGATATCGACCGCCGGAGACTGCGGACAGCATGCGACACGTTGACCCTGTGAGCATGTGTTGGTGAGGGCAGGGTCAAAGTGCCCCCGCCATCAGAGAGAGGCATGTTGTTTTACCGAACAGTCCTCTGAACTCAAAACAGCTCGCAACAGGTCGGCTAACAGGCGAGTGCGTAGTAATCAGAATTTCGAATGGCAGATCATCCGGTGGGCGTGAGCACCGGGTTCGGGAGAGCACAGGTGCTCAGGGCGCTATTCGACAATGTGGAAAGTGAGACTGGTGGACTGAGCCAGTCACGTCAGGCAGGTGCGGTAGCCCTTTCAAGATGGCAGCCCGGTTGTCGTCAAAGATCGTCGTGCGTGGAAATAGACGCCAAAGATGAGACGACCTGACAACGCGCGATGTCGACGCAAAAGAATGTAGTCGAGACAGTGGCGAAACCCGCGTGGGAGGACTTCGGAACGTCTCGTAAGTTGCCTATCCGACGAGGATGACGGTTGGTTTCGGCGGAAGTGGCGATTCGAGGAAGAGTCATATGGAGATAGCCTAGAACACGCGTCGACTCGAAGTCGGTCGATGGATCCAGAATCGCGACTGCCTAATCGATCCGCCCAGAATACGATCTGGCTAGCGCGCAGTCATGGGGAACTCCCACGTTCCTTTTTCCCTTTTTCCTGCCTGTCGCTGTTTTACTCTCTATGTTTCAAGAGCAGCAGTGACCGTTCCAGCGTCACTTTCTTAGACCCGACATCCCATGGGTTGGGCCGAAATGCGTGGGTCTGTCTCAACTGCTGCGGGGACCGTCGGTTGGAGGAAGGAGGCGGCCTTGTTCGGAGGAAGGTGGCGGGCTGGTTCGAGAGAAGGACCCATCTGCAGACGGTGACTGCCTGGAGAGAAGGGTCGAGCCGAAGGCGGATGGTGAGGAAGGTGCGATGAAGACGGACAGGTTGCGAGAAGACGAAAGAGATGGGGAAGGTGCGGTCCAAGAGGGCAAGGCGTGGAGGCGGAGGAGTGGAGACGGGGTGTGCGTTGGACATCGCGGGACTTAACTACTGGATGCGGTGATCACACGGAGGCGTTTGTGCTGGCTCGCGCCTTCCCCGTCTCAGTCGCATGGGTACAAAAAGGGCGTGCCCCTAACGGCATTGGGCCGCCACTATTACGCGGGACTGTTTACATCTATCCCAAAGAGGTAATAATCACGTTGAGGACGCGTCGATGATGGCTTGTGGGTCCTCCTTAATTGTGAATCATCTGAACTGCATGCAGGGCCCCCCGGACAGAGGTGGTTCCAAGTCCGGAGCCGGCGGTCCGCGACTTGGTACTTGTGCGACGTGTTGAGGAACAGGCGCGAGACATTTGAGAAACGGTTTCTCCAAGGTGAGAGGCAAAAGGAAATAGTGAAACAGTGACGGTTTACAGACTGGATCGTCGAGCGGCAAAACCCGGTCGTGGAAGCTCTCGAATCCCGTTGCAGGTCCCAGAGGCCCGGGTGGGAGAAAACATCCAGGCCAGGGATGCGCGCAAGCCGGCGTCCCTGTCGCGTTCATGCAGGGGCTCCCGCTCTCCGACCTTCAGGGTCTCTCAACGGCGGCGGGTGGTCCCTCGACCACCGTAGCACTAACAAACGGCGCGAGTCCGCGCCCCCCGCCGCCAAACCTCCCTCTCTCACCGCCGCTTATCTACCTTGCATGCGCGCTGCCCCTCATCCGCATCAGACGCGCGCCTGGTCCCGCACAACCCGAGCGATCCTCAAGACAACTGCATAACCGAAAATGGAAGTGCATCGTATTATACTCGGACGTTCCGCAAGTGCCCAACATCACCATGCTCCGATTCTTCCTCAACGGGGCACGACGAACCGACTCACCGGGGACCCTTCGGCGGGGGTGGCCCCAACAGCATTCTCGTCACAAACGCGTCTCGAAAACGCGAAAAACATGCGCGTAATCAAAACAAACAAGTCCGTGGCGGGACTAGCCGGCCCCACTTGGCACTTACCCCTGTCGATTCCCCACAGGCGCGCCTCCGCAAGTGGTCTCATTCTGATCTCGGACGCCCCCGGCCCCCTGAACCACCGCGTCACTAGCGCCCCGCCTTGTGCTTGCTTCATTAATACGAACACTTTTTATGCCGGCGATTATCTCCCCCACCCCCGGTCGGCTACCAAACGGTCCATGTCCCCTACCTCGAACCCTTCTCCCCCACCCATTGCTCAAAAGCTATCCGTCCCGACGCCGGTTTCCGTTCGGGCCGCGCTGCGCTGCCCGCGAGGGGCCGGGGATAGCGCGGCAAGGAATCTAACTGGTGGGCCGCCCGGGGACACCCCCGCGGATTCTGTTTACCTTTTGCCTCTTTGCGGCAGCGTGGACGCCGCTCATTCGCCCAAACCGGGACCAACAGGCCGGCTTTTGCAAGGCACTCCCTTCATGCAACTTGCAAGGAGCTCCCTGTCCACTGCATCCCGCTGCATTAACAAGGTTTCCCGCCGCATAATGTCTTAATTTTGGGCATAATCGCTGCCCCTCCCCCTCCGTTTGGGATCTTATCAGTCGTATCCGCGGGGTACGAAAACTCGCGGGGCGAGCTAGGCCATACAAAGTAAACAAAGAACAAAAAGGAAGATGTCAGTCTCCGTATATTACCGTCCCATTCTTTCCCGCCCGGGCGTCAATGCCGTCTTTCATCCCATCTCGGTCTCGCCGATCAACACGAAAAGATGCAATCACACTCCCCTTTGACTTTGTGTCTAATGCTAGGTTTGTCACAATGAGACATCGACAATGGAGCAATACAGCTTGGTCGCGAGTGCGTCAGTCTCTCTCGCTGACTCAGACAAGACGAGGCCCACCCTCGACACAGCTGAGATTAAAGGGCTGAGGTTTTCTGGATACAGTGTTTGATGGAAACTGTCTTGCTAATTGAGCTGACATTGCTAATTGAAAGACAACGTCACGGTCAGTGTCTTGAGTGGGAGAGACGGGTCCTTCCCATCACGAGTGCCGAAGCCATGGTAACGGCAAATTCATCGAAACCTCGGCTTCATTATCAAGCCATATGGCGGCCGAAAACACAAACTAGGCCTTATCTGAAAGATCACCATATCCAGTTGTGTCTTGGACGAAAGACAGATCCTCCGTTGTCAAAGCAATGACAACGATCGCAGTCCATCGCGACCTCGGCTCTACCATCAAACCATGATGATGCCCCGGAAACGGACGTCGGCGCCCCGTAGGTTTCATGGGGGCTGGATGACAGACAACGTCGCGCCTGTCGTGTCTTGGGCGGGAGAGACGGATCCCGCCCATCACGGGTGTCAAACCCACGACAATGGCGACGACAGTCTCCATTGAGCACTCGGCTCTACTTGAAGCCATAGCAACGCCTGGAAAAGTAAACCAGCCCTATAATCTTCCGGCACGGCTGTCTAAGAGACAACACCACATCCATCGTGTCCCGGGCGTGTGAAAGGCTCTCCCCATCACGAGTGTCGACTGTCAAGCAATGGTATTGTAATCCCACCAAAACCTTGGCTCTTGAGGTACTACCTATGGACACCTCCGTCTCTGCCACCAGGCCCTTTCTATTCGTATTCGTACAACGGCGCCCAAGGCGCACCCGCTGCCCCGTGTCATTCCCGGGGCTACCTCCACTCCCCGGCCGGCAGAGCGGGACAGGAAAATCCGGGGTAATTCGCGCTGTACGAGATAATCTCGGAGTAATACCCTGGACCTCAAGAAAAAGGCGGGAGGGTAAATAACAGCAACAGCCGAGGAGTCCTGTGCTTCCTCAGCCTCTGTCCCACTCCCTCAATCACGGCAGCTGCTCCCACTTAGACTGACAGGTCAACGCGCCTCGCCGGAGCCCAATCTACGCGCTATCGACCCTCGTCCGGATCCACTCGCACCACTGGTCAATATCCTCCAGCACCTCCAGCGCCCTCCCCAGCTTCTCGACCGTGAGACCCTTCTTGGCCCCCTCCCCTTGCGCCTCCTTCTGCGCCTCCTCCTGTCCCTTCTCCCCCTCTTCGCCCTTCTCTTCAGAGGAGGCCGCCTCCTCGGGCAGAATATTCTGAGACGTGACCCTCACCCTCCCACTCGGCCCAATCTCAATCCCCACGTTCGCCGTGGAGGAATTTAGCGGGAAGACGACCTGCAGCCGCGGCGCGGGGTGCACGGTCAACGTGACGTCCACGCTCCCAACACCCTCGTCGGGGGCTCCGTCCACATCCATCGCCTCCGCCCCAGGCGCACCAGCCTTGTCCGTAGACTGCTCCTGTCCCTTAGGCCCCATCCCCGTATCCCCGTCCCCGCTCGCCCCGTCCCCGAAACTCCTCTTCAGCAGCGTCGACAGCAGCGCATACTGCCTCAAGCTCGGCAAAATCCCAACAAGCTGCTTCGGGTGCGAGAAAGGCAACTCAGAGAGCACCTGCCCGTAGATAGGTTTATAAACGTAGAGCGTATTCCGGTGCTTCCGCACCCCCGCCTCGCCTCCCCTCGAAACAACCTCCACCTCCCTCGCATGTTCAATCGCCCGTGGCGCGCTGGGATCATGTGACTCGTCCGACACGGGCACGGGGAAGAAGAGCGAGTCGAACGTAGGGTACGCGTACAGATTCGGGACCTGGGCCCCCACCATCTCGTGCATGTGCGCCCACAGGGGCTGGGGCAGCACGACAGGCGGGTCGAGCGTCGCCTTGAATATCACCTCGGGGTACTTGCCCCCGATGGCGCCCTCCACGCCGCCCTTATTCCCCTCCTCGCCCTCGGGAGGCGGGAGAACCGTGCTCTCGGGTTCCAGCCAGTCGAGCGCCGGCCCCGCCGCGGCCCCGAGGACTTCCTCCGCGCTGGGGTCCTCCTTCTCGATCCGCTCCGAGACCCAGGCCTGCGAGATGCGCACGGGAGGGTACATCATATCGCCGAGCGGCGCGCAGCTGAGGAGGAGCGACCACACATCCTCGGAGGCCTCCGCCTGCTCGTTCGCGGGGGGCACGCGGTGCCGCTGGACCCAGTAGTCGACGCTTAGACCCACGCGGTCGCGCGCGTGCATGACGGGACGCCCGTGGCGGTGGCACGTCGCCATGTTCCGCACGAACCTCTCCCCCTTCCCCGAGAGCTCCGGCTCCGCGCGCAGCTTCTCCACGTCGTGGGCGTGGATCCTCTCCAGGCTCGCGCAGATTCCCGCCAGCGCCTCCTGGAGGTCGAACCCCGGTATGACGCTGAGCTTGTCCAGCTCCCCGAGCCTCTCGAGGTTGGCATAGAAGTCGTTTAGCTTCTTGGTGAGGGGGCTCTGGCCGGGCCGCAGGCCGAGGTCCCGCACGAGGATGGCCGTCGCGCGGTCGGCGCGCTCCTTGACGACGTCCGCCGATAATGGGAACGACATGGCGACGTTGCGGACGATGTTGTTGTCCAGCGAGATTTCGAGCTGCAGCGCCTTGCCCGCCACCACGAGCGTCTTCATCCGGCGGCCGTTGGGGTCGGTGTACGTGTCCCACAGGCAGTCGAGTCCTATCCGCTGCACAAGCCGCTCGAGGCCCTCGTCGCTGACGTATCCCTTCTTGTGCTATTCCCTAGCCAGTAAGCCAGCAGTCCTCCCTCTGGAAGCAACATGGTCGGCGCGGAGGGGGAACCCACAGATAAAACGCCAATCACGGCATCAAGCCTCTTCAGCCTCTCATCCTCACCCCCCATGACACCCAGCCCGTAACCCCCAAGCCCCCCAACCCCAACGTTCTCCAGCCCGATATCCAACCCGCCCGGCATCCCCAGCGACCCCATCGCCGCCGCCGCGGTGGGGCTGTCAAAGTTCAGCGGGGCAGCGGACGCGTGCCCCGCCAGCGTCGCCGAGTTGGCGGGCGACTTCTTGACCTGCTGCGGCGAGGAGCGCGGCCCGTGGGGCGAGAAGACCTGAGCGCCGGTGAGGGAGAAGGGCGTCGAGACGGGCGGGGAGGCGGCGAGGGGCTGCGGGGTGCGGCCCTGCTGGGAGGGCGCGGTCTTGCCGGGTGTCGGGGTCGCCATGGTGGCTGTGGGTGCCGTGGTTCTAGGACGGTAGCAGTCGGCGCGGAGACGTGGTCGCGAAGAAGATTCGGGGTCGTGGGTAGCTTGATCGCGAGTTGGGTATCGGTTGTGGCAGGAACGTGGGCGTCGGAAGATGGTCGTACGGAGAATATGACGTGGTAGGCAAGTAGGTGGACACAGTCGTGAAAGGAATGGGTTCCAAGCTCGCCGTGGTCAGTTCGAGAAACCACCGCCTTCGTCTCGTCGCGTTCCTAGCGTTGAATCGCGGACCCCGCGGTACTCGAACCTCACCGAAGCTCCCCGCGGTACTTCCTGGTCGCAGTCGCAGTCGCAATCGAGCCTCTATCTCAATATCCCAGGCGTCAATGTTACCTTGGGGGAAGGTCGACGTCGAAAACTAGGTTCGCAGCTGCATCTCGTGGAATGCGCTTAGTGTCAGCCTCCGCTTGCAAGGGTGGAGTTGAAGTGTGCGTCAATCCTGGGAAGCTTGGATGCTGCGAGGAGAGCTTCGCCTGGGTGGGGACTACAGTACGAGATACAACAGGTACACAGTCCACTTCAACTTCACTGAGCATGTCTGCGAGAGACGAATGCTTCACTCGCCTTGCATTAACAGACAGCTTCTCTATTCTATTCTATTCTATTCAGCCCAAAGCTCGGAACCAAAACAACAAAGACCATGCCATCTAATTCAATAACCAATGCCATAACCCGCAAAACACACAATCACCGCCATTCCTCCTCCCACGATACTATGCTTGCTTGCCATGATACCAAAACTGCAGAAAGCAATGCTCCTCGTCTTCGTCTCGAGGAGCAGACCGACGCCGGGCTGCTGTGAAGTCTGACTCAAAAGCTGCACGTGCCCGAGTTAGACCCAACACCCTGGCGCCCACCACCATACCGATGCCTCATGCCAGGTTCCTGCTCGTACCCCTGAGCTTACCCATCCTCCAGGCCAAGGACTCCAGGTATTCAAACAGGACGCCGGATACACTCATTTAATCCCTGGAGAAGCTCTTACTCCGCCTTGGACTCGCCGCTCTGGGTCTCGGAGCTCGTACCGCCGCTCGTGACTGGGCGCGGCTCGCTCTTGAGCGACGACGTCGAGGTCGCCTTGGTCCGCTGCGCCCGCCTTGCCTGCCTAGCCTTGCACTCCAGCGCATATCCCGGCTCGTTCGCCTTCCTCCACTCAATCCACTGCTCATACTGCTGCTGGGCTTGTGGGTTGGGAATGCGTGGCTTCGGAACCGGGCCAGGTGGCGCTCGAGTTGGGGCTGGGGGCATGGTGTTAACGGCGGGAGTGAGCGTCTGGGAAAATGGGCGCTGAGCCCCAAGGTTGAGACAAGTTAGGCCGGAGAGGCCAGGGGTCCCCAGGTTGGAGACGCCCGATAGTGCCGTCCCCAAGGTGGGATTCAACGCTCCAATGCCATTGAGCGGATTGAAATCAAGTTTGGATGCTCCCAGGCCGGGTGTCAGACTAGGTGTACCCAGGCTCCCAAGGGACGGGTCCGCCAGGTTCAAAGCTGGGAACGCAGAAGGTGAAATGCCGGGAACCATCTGTGCAAATGAAGGCGTCGGGCCAAAGGGGGGTGTAACGGTGTCGTAGTGGGTATTCGCCATCCGGGGTACGAATGGTGCCGTAGAAGCCGTGGCTCCAGCCTGGTTGGTGCTCTTCTTGTCGCTGACGCGAGCCGCATTCCGCTTGGCCTCGGTCACGAACTGGGACAACATCTCACGAACCCTCGCCCCAGCCGCCTCGCCCGCGGGGTTGGGGTCCTTTAGCGGCAGGAACTCCTGTGCCTTCGGGTTCCACGTCTGCAGCTTTGGCTCCGAGAGGTTCGTCTTGGGACCAGTGGGACTCGGCTTGCTCGGGCTCCCAATCTCCCGTACGGCCTCCTTGGGGCCAATGGAGACCGAACTCGCCAACTGCTCGTCAGCCGCCGCGGGACTGTCCTTTCCGGGGGCATACTTCTTGTGGACCAGGTCTTTGTACTCATGGAAGCGTCGAGACCAAGCCAGGTACGTTTCCTTGTCCCAGCTAGCCAGAGGCTCGGATCGGCCGGTGACAGGGTCCTTCCACTCTTTGATGAGCTTGCTGCTCTTGTCTTCGGCCGACCTCCTCAGCTTTCCGAGGAGGCCCTCGAAGCGCTGTGCCTCCAGTTGGCGTTTCTTATCCTCCTCTCGGGACCTGGCGGCCGTCTTCGGCGAGACCTTGTGGGTGAGCTCGGCATCCGGAACTGGCTGGGGTTCAGCCGGTGGCTCGTCAACCTCCTGGATCGGGTAGCAGACTCTATTGCTTTGGGGCATGGTCAGAGGAAAGTTGATCTTCACGAGAGGGAATGCCTCGCAGTCGCAGATGCCATGCTTCGCGTGGTGCTGGCACACCGCTCTCCCTTGGGCGTCGAGAACAGCCGGGAGGACCTCGAAGATGTCTACCCTGTCTGTAGAATCCGGGGCTCTCCCGTTCAAGGGCCTGGTCTTGGCGTAGCCGTGGCTGATAATTCTCGCCAGGGCAGCCTCTCTGACGGCAGGCGGAGTCCCCGACGATTCGCCAGAAGTGCTGTTACTGCTGGCCTCACTGATGAGGGGAGATACACAATCGTGGCTTCCCCGAGCCGACCTGCTGTCTACTCCCTGGTTGACCGGGGAGACACGGTGCTCGCTAGACCCAGATGTATTGGCGAGGCCATCCTCGTTCGAAAAGAGTCGCTCGGGCGACGGGTCTTCCGTACTGCTGCTCGTCCCAGGCGGGCAAGGAGGAGCGGCCATGGTGCTGCGCCAGTTGTTGCTCGTAAAGGCTACGCTGGGGCTGTACTGCTGCTGGACCACATCCTGGAACCCCAGCTCTCTCTTGGTAACGGGCGCCGAGTTGATGTCCTCAAATGAGGCCTTTCCGAGGCCCGAGATGTCGGTATTGATTCTCAAGGCGGGACGCCCTGTGTGGAGGGCCGTCGGGGATTGTTGTTGAATGCAAGACATCTTGATGTCTACACATTGCGGTTAGCTCTTCCTCGAGCAACTCTCAGGGATAAAGAGAGGCACACAGAATAGTCTCCGCTGGATATGAGCCAAAGGTTGCAGAAGAACCACTATGTGTTCGCTTCGATGGTAAGCTCCTGGAGTTGGAACCATGATCAGCCACTCCTCTCAAGGTTGAACATCGCAGCAAGACGGCATCAGTGCTCCAGCCCGACGAGCGCCATGGCCCATGTGCTTGCCAAAACTGGCACTCGAAAAAACCAGGTCAAACCGACATAATAACCATGTCCCAAATGTTGCAAAATAAACGGACGTGAAGATGGGCTGACTGGATGACACGACGCAAACATACCTCTCGTCCTCCCTTCCTCGCTTTTGAACCCGTCCACTGCGATCACAATCCCTCAAGCCGTCCGTCCAACGACGCAGCTCTCCAACCCAAGCAAACCCAGCGAAGCAATCCCACAGAGCCTCTCTTCCACCAGCCCAATCACCCAGCTTCGAACCCAATCTCCTCGTCCCCGCTCCTCTCTCCGATCGCTGAAGGAAAACGCTTCGATTTGGTTGGTGATAGAGACGCACGCACGGAGAGACGGGAAGGGGGATGAGAAAAGCTAACGCGTGGTTAAAAAAGGTATGATGAGGCGGATGTAAAAAAAAGCTTGCTCTTCTCTCGTGCTGTGCTAGTTTCGTGTAAAGGACGTGATGGGACGGAGGAGAGGATGGATGGAATCGGCCGGGCGGCCGAGATCAAAACAGAGACTGGTGCCATGATCCTGTCAGAAGGAAGGATGGAGGGGTGAGGCGAAACCTCATGGCAAGAGCTTCTTCAGGTTAAGGTGAGGGAGCATCGAGCTGCTTTGGGAGGAAGAGTCGAGATCAGAGCATCTGGCCGCGTTCAGTCGCTGCAGGGTGCTCCTTCTCACTTATTTCGCTCCCCGTGTAAATTTCCACGGGCTGTAGCACCTTCCCCGGTTCCCGTCACGCCCGCTCCCGTGTAAGTGGCGGGGTCGACGTATCACGAACTACTTCCTACCTCGTAGCTACATACCAAAGCCGTCTCGGGATGACCACACAAGTGCCATATCTCGACTTATCAAAATTCCGTCTCAGGCGCCCTTGATTGTTATGGAACAGACACCTTGGTTTGGGTGTAATAGGAATCAGGGAGCGATATGAATGAATATCGAAAGACTTAAGTTATGACAAGAGAACCACCCATATAGAACCAGTACAGCCGCCCAGTACTTCGATCAGAAAAGCCGCCAACTCCAGTCCTAAAACAAAAGATATCGAAATAATACAAAGGAGATGAAGGTCACAGGCATCACGAGTCCATCAAACCTCCCGCCTCGCCAGCCAACAACAACTCCACATCACCCCCCGCCGCCTCAACCGCCTTCCTCGCCGCCAGCTCCAGCCTCCTCCTCCTCTCCTGCTCCTCCCTCTCCCTCTTCGCCTTCGTCTTGGAGCTCCCGCTCGGCGCGACACCCGTCATCAGCGTCTGGCAGTCGTTCGCCGTGAAGTTGACGAAACCCCCCGCCCCGTCGGCGGCGAGCGGCTTCCGCAGCTCCCGCCTGCTCGATGACCGCCGCTTCCGCACACTGCTGTCGCCCGCCATACTCGCAGACCTCGTGGCCCCGGTCTCACCGACCCGGAGCCGGCCGCGGCCCGGAGAGGGCGACGTGCTTGCGCCTCGGATGGTGTGCACCTTCCTGAGAGGGCTGGACATGGGCGTCATCTGCCGGGCGCTAAAAGACGGCGTGCGCGGGGGACGTTGAGCCGGCGTAGAGGGAAGCGATGTAGACTGTGAAAGCACCGGCGAAGAGGAAAGATTAATCATTCCGGTGGTCTGGCTGCGTGGACGAGACCGCGATGGTTCTATTGTGACACCCGGCATGAGGTAGTCCGAAGAAGTCGGGTTGTGCGGATAGTCCTCATACCCAAGAATCTCAAAACCGTCCGTGAGTCTAGCGAGGTTCAGGGTTGCATCCTGGATCGCAGCGCTAGAACCCACGAACGGCCCATTTTCTAGGGGTTCGTCCTGGAGGTCCCAGTAGGCGTCTTGCTTCCCAACGCAAGGGAAAGGGACAGAGAGCGACGGTACCGTCCAGGACATGTCATCCAACATTTGAGGCGAGGGGGTCCTCGATATGGTCTCGCTAACACCTAGGTATCCTGTCCCGCTGCCCCCAATCCCCATCAGGGGACTAGGTACCTTCTGCCTGTGGAAGACTTTAGGCTCGCGAGGCGGAGGCATGGGGGCGCTGTTGGGATTGACAAACGGATTCTCGACGGAACCTTTCACGAAAGAAGATCCGGCGCCTGACCTCCTGGAGGGTTGCGTCGAGAGACCACTCGTGCTCTGTGTCCGGAAGGAACCCCGGGATTCCGCGAGCCGTCCTCTCTGGCCTTCGGCGTTGGTATTTTCCGCCACGGGAATCCCCGACAACTGACTAGCCGGGGCGTTGATTTTGGCCGAGAAGACATCAAAGAGATCATTAGACTGCCTCATGATGGTCGGCGAGGCGGGTGACGAGTGCGACAAAAGCCTTGGCAAAGTCTGGAGTGTAATGTTTTCGAGCTTGAGAAGCTCCGTGTCCGGTATAGCGGGAAACATGACATCCCGCATTGGGACATGCACCGGTGGCGGTGACGGGTGGATGATCTGGAGAGAGGTGACCTGTCCATTCTTGAATGCTTGCTGGCTCTGTCCACCGGCTCCTTGTTCATGGACAGGAAGCCCATGCTTTTGCTCGTACTCGGCTGACCCAACTTGCGAGAGTAAGTCGGGACAGCCAATCTCAGGCAAAACAGATGATGAGGTTGAAGCTTCAGACAAAAATCTGACATTGAAGGGCGACGTGGTGGGGGTAAACATGAAGGAGTCCGGATTGGGGAGGTTAGCCGGGCCGGACGAGCTGTCCGAGTCGCCAACGTCCCACGGAGACCCGTCGAAGTTGACGAGGTCGTTGAAGAAGGCCTCGCCAAAGTCATACTTGACGGGGCCCCCGTAGAACGGGTCCGGCTTATCAGCTTTGTTCTCCATATCCACCGGGGATTGTGTAGTCGTGTAAGTCATGGTGGGCTAGTCAGGTGTTGGTGTGAGCTGCCGCTAGTTTTTTCTCGGACAACAAGAAAATTCCTCGAGAAGGCAGATGGCTTGGGCGTTAAAGACAGAGAAGAGGTAGGAAAAAGAAGGAGACATAAAGGTCCGTCTCTCGTGGACGCGAACGGGGTTATGTGCTTGTTGTACACCGAAGGGAACGCGCACCTTGGAGCGGACCATCCGCCACGATCACCAACAATAAGGCCACCCCTGGCCCCCGGCCGCGCCCCCCCGAAAAAGCAGGGTCCGCAGCGTGATATCAAGCGCGGCTTCCACACTTGGCGGGTTGGGAGAAAGGAATGTGGGCATGTGGACGGAACACCCATTCCAACGGGCGTATGAAACCGCTGCGCCTACCCCCCCTCTGTTTGTCCTGTGACGCGGGGCTCACAAAGGAGCGAGTGGCAAGACTCCGAGCCAACATTAACACGGTTTAGCCTCGTGGCGGCAGACGGTCAAAGGAAGGGAGAGGCGCGCCTTTGAAGGGAGGGCCGGGGGCGAATAGAAGACTCGAAGGATAGAAGCAAGGCTATAAAAAGCTCCGGGGTAAATCTCGCTCTTCGAAACAGCCGAGAGGCTTTGCTAAGCATGGCTGAGCTGGCGGGTGGTGTGGCGGGGTGAGAGCTCCATTCCTCGTCAAGGGCGGCCTGTGTCGAAGGGATAAAGGACGCCAGAACCAGGATAGAAACGCTAAGCCAGAGCCTAGTCGCAATCAGGTCGAATCCGGCGAAAGGAAGGAAGAGGAAACAAAAAAAAAAGGGACAAGGTGGCTTCCAACCGCCCCGTCTCTCGATGCCGCCGCCCTGTGCCCGTAAGGCCACCAACAGATGCGTGGGGGTGGACGTTGAGCCCGCAGTGATACAAAGATCGGGGGAGGGGCGGGAGGGAGGGTGGTTGGCCCCTCGGCTGCGACCTGCAGGTAAATCCCGATGTTCGGTCTGGACTGGCCAGTCACGGGGGAGTCGCGGGCGGCGTCGCGTCACAACGCAGTCGCTCCCCGGAGCCGTTGGCGAGCGGTTCCTTACATACGAGCGGCGGCATCGGGGGAGCACCTGCCCTCCACCGCATGTGAAGAGTGGGGGCAAGGAGCGCGGGGGCGATACGGGGTCCGCGATATACGATCTAACCCGGGCGCTCTTTCCTTGCTGTTCTCACAATCTGTCCCGTTGGTCGCGCTTGCCCGTCATGATCCGGTGCTAATGGGCCGCAACACCCCAACTCGCGGGCGCTTCTTGTTGATGGTTGGCGGCGTCGCCCGTCGCTCCTTCCCCCCCGTCCGCAACCCGCCATCTCAACCCCCTCATCCAGAGCTAACACGAGCCATCTTGCCACCCTGCCATCAGTGATCATCCCTTTTGCTCCCTCGCTAAGCGAACCACGCTTCTCGTGGGCGGGTAAGGAAACATCACGGACTCCACACAGGCGCAGGCCAGGGCTAATACGATGATCCGCGCGCGGTGTTAGTCCCCCGATCCGGCCATCACGGGACGGGCCCAACGCTGGGTAGCATCTCGGTGCGGGAGAGCCCGCAAGCTGCGGCGGCGGCGACAGGCCCCATCGCAGCGGACGCCCCCGGGCCGCGTGATCCGGCGCAATCACACCAGGCGTATTGGGAAGGAGAGGGACCGCCACCCTCGTCGTTGGGGTGAGGGGCAGCGCGAGAACGTAAATGAGGTGGCCAAAAGCGGCGGTTCGCGACGGGAAGACACGCAAGTGAGGGTAGAGATGGAAACCCGTTGCTTGGCGGATGTTACCTTAAATCCTCCCGCCACACTAGCGCCGCGCGGGAGCAAGCGGGGCCGAGAGTTGTACGTGCAGTTCGTCAGTTCCATCACGTTCCAGTTATCATATATCAACCGTTTTAAGACCAAGGACAGGGGGTTGTGATTCGGTAGATCAGTCCGAGTCAGGTCCCAACCACGGCGTCGGGTCCTCCCCCCGCCCCGATTGATCGTGGATTTAGACTCTGGGCCCGACCTCAAGGACGTACATGTGCTGACAAGCCGCATTGCATAACTTGCTCATGTGAGCATTCAGGAACGGCTGGCTCTTGAGGGGACATTAGCGGGGCGATCATGTAGATGCATTATGTGTGAGCCGCATAGCCGAAAAACCTGGCTTATATTCAAGTTCCTCGTCCTGGTCGACGAATCGGAGTACATCTCTCATCGATCGACCCTCTCATCCGCTACGTGCAAGTATTCCAACTTGATTGTGCAGATATCAGGTTTAACCTGTAAACATAACGCCAAAATAGAGAGCTGGCCCGATGATTGCTACCCAGAAGCCGACTCGCAAGGATCTGCGGGTCCTCCCAAACCGAAGCTCAAAGGCCTCAGTGACAAGGGTATCGATCCAATGTATCCCAAACGCCCCCATACAAAAAATAATAGACCGCCCCAGTATATGAGTGTATGATGCACAACCGAAGTCCTCCTCACATTGATATTTTCAGATGTGACCCGAGGGGGGAAAAAACCGCGCAACTCCGAAACGGAACAAAAGGAAATATGTTGTCGTGCAATACGTGTCGTTGATGACAAGTGGCGAAGCAAAGCTGAAGGGAATTGAGAGAGACGGAGTATAATGACCGTGCAATCGAACCGAGGAGTCGATGGTTGAAGGAGGTGAGATCCATTCATTCCACGAAGCTTGGGGCAGTGGAATCCAATCGAGATCTCATGGAGGGCAGTCGACGTAAGAATATCCAGCTGTCTCGTGTAATAAGCGCCGCATAGTGGACAAAAAAGTGATGCGAGATCGAACGTATGTCCAGTCGGTGAAAGTGTTCACTGCCATTGCAGAAACATACATGTATCATGGCGTGGATGAAGACGGGCCCGCCGCGGAGGATGACGCCCCAACAGAGTCAGATGAAGACGCGACCGAAGACGACCCAGGCGCCGCCGCATTCCCCTTCGGTGCCCTTGTCCTCATCCGGATAGTCTTTTTCACCACACTTCTCTGCACCAGAGAATGCGTCTCGCTGCCCGGCGTCCGGACGCGACAATACGGTCTCCGCTTCGACCTCAGTTTACTTGTTGCGTCGACGAAGACCTGATAGTGCGAATCCGTGGATTCGTCGTAGAAGCCCTCGTCGGCGTGCAGCCTCTCGTCAACCGCGATGCTAGTGTCGGGGTCGATGCGCGGTCCGACGGGAGCTATGCGTGCTAACACGGCGTCGATCTCGCACTGCTTCGCGACAGGGATGTGGGTGCGACTGTGAGTGGCCGGTTCCTCCGGGAGTACGTCGTCTAATACGGGCTCGTCGTCATTCCTTGGATCCGGGGATAATGGCCCTGTGGATGCTGGGTCCGAGCTTCCGTTGGTGGACGGAGACGATGGGCAGTCGGCAGCCGGCTCCTTGCCTTTTCGTCGGCTCGACGGAGGTGGTGGAGATGGCGTGGGCGAGGTAACTCTCGCTTTCTTCTCGCGGCGTTTCGGTGTACTCGATGTCTTGGAATCTGCGGGTGCTGCGGACGGTTCGGGCGTCGTGTCTCTCGGAGACTCCGGCGAGCTCGACCTCGAGGTCGGCTTTGGGCGTTTTAGCCCCCCGGATTTCTCACCCATCACCGATGATGACTGTGAAGGTGCTACCGTTGGTCGGCGAGGGCTGTGCGGGCCACGGCGGCTGAGTAACGTATCGGCGTGTCTGTGATCGGGCATGTGGGACGCCGCTCCAGGAGACGACGAGGAAGATCCCGGTCGGACGGTCGTGTCTGAGTCTGTGGATGCCTCTGCCGGGCGCGGTGATGACGGTCCCACCATCTCCACGTCGAGAGTCGGGGGGTCGACCTAATATTGCTCCTATTGAATAATCATGGCACAAGTGCGCAGCTTGGAGCGAAAAGACGGCACCCAGATTGGGAGGAGGCGACGTGGGCGAGCGCGGAATTTGGGGGAATGCCAGTCCAAAGGGAAAAGAAGGTATCGATTCGCTTTCCTATGTGGGAGGGCCGCGTCCTTATGAAAGTGTCCCGTCTACCCTGGGCAGCGCTAATGCGCGGGCGTGGGTGGTGAGCGACGGCGTGGCTTGGGGGATCTGGCTTTGGGCTGGACGAGGCACCTCGTGGGGGTAGCAGCGAGCGGGTGGAACTCTTAGCATCTCCGGGGGAGTACTTTTAAAAGTAAGATGCGACGATCAGCGGGTGTGCGGGACGTCCTGGTGGGTTCCAAGAGAAATTCGAGTGTGGCTAACGCGGGAAGTGGAAAGAGCATTTAGTTACAAGGTACCGGGTACGGAGAGGAAGTCTGAGACGGAGATATGCAGGTCGGACTGTGGGCGCTGGGATGGTCCCAATCCTGGGGTTCGCCGCCGAAACTTGGACGGGAAGTGGGTTGGGGAGAAGCTAGCGCGGAACAGCTGAAAAGGCAGGGTTTCCTCCTGTGCAGGCAATATCCCCTCCCAACATACCGAGATCTCGATGGTTGGACGCAGGTACGGAGTACTTCGTGAGAAGACGACGCAGGCAGACACACCCTCCCTTCGCTCCTTTTCCTTGCGCGGAAGGCGTCACTGGCGTCTCCCTTTGAACCCCGCGACCTGGGGTCATACAAGTACTTTGCACGTGTATCCGCAATTCACCGGTGGGCTGGACATGATCATGCAGTCTCAAGCATACGAGGCACTTGGACCCTGGACACGGACAAATGAGAAGCAAACACACCGCGTCGCTGTGGGGGAAGCTTAGGTGCCATTCATTGAATAAAGTGGGCATCGCTTTTCGATGCTACCCGCCTCTCTGGGACGCTCTGTGCCCCCAACTCGGCCCGGAGGGACGGGGCCCCTTTTTGTGGAGACCTTTCGCTCCCGGTTAGTTGGTTCGCTCCGCGCCGCGAACCAACAGGATCGGTGCCTAGGTCGCACAGTGTCCAAGCGAGTGTCGCATCCCACGCTGTCCACTCTCACGAACCGTGGGAGAAGGCCCAAGGGGGCGGTGCTGGCACCCTCTCGCGGATCATGGAGTGGTTTGAATTGAGAGAGTCGACGCTGGGCAAAGACAAGGTCGAAGGACGCATTTCCGCCAGTCAAGTACTCGGTACACAGGTCTCGACGAGACCCGGTTCCTCACATTCCCACGACCGTGGGCCGTCCGCATCCATCGCGCGCACTAACCAAGCTAACCAAGGGCCCCCCGGCCCCCCCGGCCCAGCCTGTCCTCGATTGCTCCCATGTCCTTCCTTGGACAATGTGTCCGCCCAAGGCGCTATTCCCGGAGCGGGAGATGACTCGGCGGATAAACCTCGGCGGGCGGTCTTTGTCGTAACTGGGCCAATCAGATGTTAGATTGGGAGCTTGAGCGATGTGCCCAGCGCTCTGGTCCTGGATAGTGGGGGCAGTGGAAGCCACGGGTGGGGACGCCGAGAATGGAAGTGAGGAGCGAACCCCCTGCGTTTTCCAGGATCTGGGGGCCAATGTGACCCTATTTTGAGATCCCTGCTTTGCACAACCCTCCAGACGGAGCTCTCGGACGAACGTGGCCTCCGGTCTGCGGTGGATATTGGGACATGGCATGGTCTGTCTCTGTACCAATTCCTCGCTTTGCGCGAGGGCCCCGATGAAGAAGCTCCGAGGCTCGCAAGGGCTGCCTGGTGGCGCATGATGTTGGTGCAGCTTCTCCCCGTCGTACTGACCTCTGCTCAGCGCACTGCAAGACCGAGGACTCGACCACACACGGATACGAGGCATACGTTTGGATGATGGCGCCTGCAACCCAAACGCATTGGACGCTTTGCTTTCTTCCGCAGATTAGCTCGCCCTCGGCGTGGGTCCCGGCAGCCACCCCGGATCTCGACCTGCGAATCTGACAGCTCAGATTTCCAGAACCCTGGGCAGCCGATTGACAGCAGGCTTATTACTTCTGCTCCTGCTGATTGCCCTGGCACACCGGGTTAATCTCGTGCATCTTGTTCTCTTGCCTTGGCTCTGTCGAGTCCCCTACCCCAGGCAAGCACATTAGTATGTTCGGTATCCGGGGGGCGAGGGCCCCACTCGTGGCCAGTACCACTCCCCGCCATCATGCGTGGGCCGCGACTCGCTTGCGGGGGTCTTTCCTATCGGACGAAGGGGCCGAACTATCGACTCAGATGGTGCCGATATTCCGAGTATTTTGGGCTTTATTAACTAGAATGGGGTGGCCTTAAGCTTCCCAGCTCTCAGCGGACACGACGCCGAGGGCTCGGTGCCCCGTCTTCCTAGCTCCCGCTCGACGCAACCCGCGAGCCAAGCGCCACAGCTCCGCATATTACCAGGCCCTCCCTTGCCTGTCCAGTCCCCTGTCCAGACCCTCGAACCGACAGCCGTAGATCGAGTTCACGAAACGAGCGCCGCTGCCGTGCATGTGCGAGGCCTGACGACCCGCATCACCCGTCCCGCGCAGAAAGGGTCTAGGTCTGACGTTTCCCGCGTTACACGTTCGGGAATTGTGAAACGCTTCTGCTGGCGGCCCCGAGCGTCTGGGAGCCGGGACGGTCCCGTGGCACCGGGCAGTGTGCCGTTTTACCAGGCGTCACATGGGGTTTGGGTCAAGGCTCCCCTTCGGCAATAGGCCATTAATGGGAGGCGTTTTGTGGAAATGAGACTGGTTCACAATGGCTTTAATGCCGAGGGTGCGGAAGGGTGGCCATGGGAGTTGGTCAATCACCCAATTTCCACTTGAATCGACTCCCGCTGGGTGGATTTAATGACCCCGGCGAACTGGTCGAGTCAGCCATTTGCACAGACCGGAGTTAAGCATCTCGCCAAATTCACGAGCCGGCACAGCCCACTCGCCCAGATCGCTCCACAGCGGTACATTGCCCGTTTTCGCCTAGATCCCGAGCTATGCGAGAGTGAATGAGACGTGCATGCATCGTGACGCGGCGGTTCCCCCCACCCCACGGATATAGGTACCTCTCGCCGATGGGACGTTTCAGTTTCAGTAGGATACAGAGTCGAGCGGGATGTGGGCCTGAATTCGTCCCCATCTCGAGGAAAGAAGGAGAATAAGAAGAATAAGAATATGACCTGTATCCTGCAGCGGGTGCGCGGGTGCCTGTACGACATCAATTCTCCGGGCGTGTGGGGCGGAGAACTACTCGGCGAGGCTCATTGCTTTTTCGGAAGGGTTGGTGTCCGCAATCCGATGTCCTCGTTCGCGTTTCCAAAAGCGGCAGCTCGTGCTTCATTGGGGTGAAGTATCCGTACTGGGTACAGACCCACGGCTCCGGTTCCGCAGGCCCACTCCTTCCTCGTCCTGCTGAGCATGTACTGGGTACTCGGCACTCATCTTGGAGCCCAAAAGCCGGGAGATAATCGCGCGCAGGGACCTCACCGTGAAGCACCGCGAGGTATCAGTCAAACCCCTCGCCTCTCTGAATAACTCCGGGCTCCGGGCCCACCGTCTAGATCTCAAACGGCTCGTCCCATCGAGCCCAGCGCGCCCCGTGATTGTGAAGGGCGGTGGGGGCTGATCGTCGGCCAGACCCGCCCGATCGACCGAGCGGGCCGGTGGACGAAGACGGCGGCGGGTCCTCGGAGCCGGTCCTCTACGAGGTAATTGGGCGCGGCGGGGTATCCGACCATTCCTTCGGTCCCCTTGTCCACCTCGGGAAGACGCTAATAGGACCCCGCCCGGCGTCTGAATTCCAAATGCCCGGGCCGCGGGATCTGGGCGGTGCGAGCGCAGCAGTATCTCGCAGCGGCCTCTGGCGTCTGACGCGGATAGTGCGGGGGGCCTCGGTGGTGGTATCGGGTCGCGGCGCGGTGCTCGGCCCCCCGCCTCGAGACAATCTTTCTCGGGCCCTTGCCGGATTTATCTGGACAGATGTCCGAGAGCGCATCACGTTCTTCACGGAACAGGGAATGGATCCGTGGGGGCCGAGTGCCAAAGACGAGGTATCCAGATTCAAACCCCATTCGCTCGAATACACCTCCAGCTATCCTCGATCCCGGGATCCTAAACCTAAAAAGGGGATCCGTGAGCTCCTGAGATGGCGGGACAGATCTTCATCTCGGCGGCTCAGCTAATACCGGGAGACCTGGCGTAGCCTGATCGGGAAGGCCCTCCGCTGGGTGTGCTTGTATAGGGGTATCTTGCGCGCGAAAGGGGACAGGCCGGATCGGCGATGGCCTCCTTGGATACTGGCGGGACTTGGGAGACAACCTGGTTTCCCAAGCCACTGGCGGCCTCTTGTCCGCAATGAAGCCGGGCTGATCGCGGGCCCAGGGCCTTGGGAGCCGAGCCTTGGGTCACGTCCCCGTCCGGGGCAGCTGCGGGGGCTCACCGGAGATCTTACTGTGGGGAGGGACATGGGTATTTTGAGTTGGTGGCGCGGCTGGCCCGGTTGCCGAGGGCTAGTGCGCTGCTCATGGAATCGGCGTTGTTTTTCTCCTATTGGAGCCTTTGAAGGTCGACTCGGGGGGGCAATGAGCCCCTATGGGCTGGCCCAGCAGACGGCAGTCTTCGTCATAGGGCATACGAGGAGTATTGTCGAGACGGGTGCCTCGTTGCTTCCCACAAGCCTCCTCGAGTCTTGGGGATCCCGGTGCAAGCGACATAGAAAAGGGGCACCGTCACTATGGTTTCGCGCGCAATGCTCACCCCTAAGCGCAATGCTCACCACTACTCGGTGGACGGACGCCACCCGCCAAAGGTCTCACGTCGATCTGTGCTCTTTACGATCTCATCATCGCGATGCACCTCGTTAGCGGCGATACTCGTAAGGCGCGACTCCCGGGGCGCGCATGATCCATGGCGGCCGGGGACTTGGCCGGATATAGGTGAGCGGCGATCGACAACGGGCCTGAACGAGCTGAAAGCGACGGACGAGGATGCGGTGGGCGGAAGATAGTGGGGTCCATGTTGAATCGCAGCTTTGCCAGCGCATCTCGTGTGCTTGTTGTTAGGATGACGAGGACGAGAATGAGAGTGCGACATGGGTCGACCCGAGACGAATGGAGCCCCGGGGAGAGAGGCGGCGCGGGGAGGCCAGCGACCCGGCCCCGCCGAGCCCGCTTGCCATGGTCCTCCGGCGCCGGGTGGGGCTTGTCGGCAGTGGGCTCCGGGGTCTCGGGCCCCACGGAATCCGAGCAGCGGAGTCGGCCATCCGCGGCTTTGTTTGGCTCCTTTGTGAGAATATCGCGTATATTACTGCTATTCTATAATATATTCTAAAATTAGGGAAAATTCAATCTGCCCCGTTGCCCAGAGCAATCTCTAGAGTCTCTGATGTCGGCGGGTAGCTACGGACCCTATAGTAATTACGACATGTGTAACAACCTGTACTAGAACCTTAAAAACCCTGTCTAGTCCGACATCCTTGGTCCCCTGACGGACCCTGCACGTGAAATGTGACAAAGAGCAAGACGCACAATCACATTCGCCAGCGCTCCCATCAATGGAGCCAAGACGCCCAATTCACTTCACCCGGCCAATCACATTCTCTGACGCCGACCCAAATTCCCCCAAGCGCCCCCATTCTTCGTCGCACGACTCCGCCGCCGAGCCCCGGCGCTAATCGATTGGACGACACGCTCCCAACCCGCCCTTGCTCTCGCCCATCCCTCCGTGCAGATGACGCCCCCATTCCCCAACCAGAGGCCCCGGAGCGCATTTACCAACGCTCGAGGCGCGGGGCGGGCTTGGTCGCCGCGGGAAAGCCTGCGCGAGGGCGCGAAGAACGCGCCGGACTATGGCTATTGAAGAGCCAGAGGCGGAGGCCGGCGCTGGGATTCGACGGCGCTGAGCCCCGTTCTTCCAGAGTTGCAGCTGCATATCGCATGTGGCATGTCGCATGCCGGGGAGCTCGAGTCGCATTGGGGAAGGCATGTTTGCCGCCGGGGGCTGTGCCGGGTCGATGGGTGCGGGGCTTGTCCGACCTTGGATTCCTCTCGTGTCCTGCAGGACCGGGGAGCTCTCCGTCTTCTTTTGCTTCCCCCCGCTGCCATCTTCTGAGCTCTTCTTGAATTGCTGTCTCCCGTGAACCTTTCGTTCTGCGTTTCACGTTCTCTAAGCTTGTCTGCTTCGAGCTGCGAGTCGCCGCTTGGACACGCCGCTCCGCGCTCCCCTCTAACACGCGCGCCATCGTGAGCTTCGGAGCTCCCGAGCACCATGTCAGCCCATTACTATCCCCGTAAGCTCCCCTCCCTCCCTAAATACCATCCCAAACCCATACCGTCCCAGCTAACAACGCCCTCCAGCCCCTCCAGGCTCAGGAGGCCCAGGAGGCCCAGCAGCCACAAACTTCTCCGCCCCGCAAAAGACCTACGCCCCCCCGCCGCCCATGTCCGCGCCCGCCCACAAGACGCAGTTCTTCCCGCCCCCGGCCTCGACACCCAGCGGCCTCTCGCAGGCCCACTACCCCCCTCCGCCGGGGCACTCGCCGTCCCCGAGCCAGCCGCAGCCGCAGTACCCCGCGCCGCCGGGCCACGGCCGGTCCGCGAGCCAGTCCCAGGCGCAGTACCCGCCTCCGCCGGGGGGGTCCCCGACGCCGAGTCAGACGCAGGCGTCGGCGCAGGGGCAGGCGCATTATCCGCCTCCGCCGGGGCAGTCGCCCTCGCCTAGCCTGTCGCGCCGGGGGACGGGACACACGCCCTCGCCCAGCCAGTCGTCCCCCGCCCCCGCGCAGCAGGCGTTACCCGCCCACCCGGCGCCGGAGCAGCAATTCGCGCCGCCTCCCGGGGCGGCAGCGGAGGACGAAAAGAGAGGATTCGATGACGGGGAATCCGTCGTCTCGGGGGACACGGGCCCGGGGCCGGGGATGGTGTATGGGGCGGGAGCCACGACGGACGACGTGGGGACTTTTAATGGCGGGAGCTATAGGATTAGCCACCGGGATACGAACACCATCCTGACGATCCAGCTGGCGATAGGCGCGCCTCTGCAGGCGAGGCCAGGTATGTATCCACCTTCTTCCATTCCCCTCTCCTCCCTTTTCTGCGGGCGACTTTGCAAGGTTGCAACTAACACACGACGCAGGCGCAATGATCGCCATGTCCCCCTCCGTCACCCTCCGCGGCGAGATCAAGTTCTCAATGAAGAAGCTCGTAATGGGCAGCTTCAGCACCTCCAACTACACGGGGCCAGGCGAGGTCCTCCTCGCGCCCCCCATGCTCGGCGACATCACCACCATCCGCCTCGACGGCCGCACCTCGTGGTCCGTCGGCCAAGACGCCTACCTCGTCTCCACGCAGGGAGTCATCAGGGACTATAAGCGGCAAGGGCTGACCAAGGCCATGTTCTCGGGCGAGGGGCTTTTCGTGCACAAGATGAGTGGGGTGGGTCTGCTTTGGATCACGAGCTTTGGGGCGATTATACAGAAGACGGTGGGTTTCTCCTCGCTCCCCCTTTCCTCTACTCCCGTCCTCTCTACCCTCTTCCTCGATCCCTTTGTTCTTCGATCCCTTCGCTTTCCTCTCGCCAAGTTTCAACGCTGGGTCTAACAAGAACAGCTCGCCGACGGCGAAAAGTACATCGTCGACAACGGCCACCTCGTGGCCTGGAGCGCAAAGTACGTCCTCCAGCGCGTCGCCTCGGGAGGCATCATCTCCGGCATGGCCTCGGGCGAGGGCCTCGTGTGCAAGTTCACCGGGCCCGGCATTGTGTTTATGCAGACTAGGAACTCGGTAAGCCTTGACCCCTTTAACCCCTCCCTCCGTCCCTCCTCCCTCCCCAAATCCTCGCTCCACCCTCGCTTCTTTTCGCGCGTGGAGGTAAAAGGGGCTTTTGGACTTGAGCTGACGTTGTGGAATAGCGGGCGTTCCAGGCGTACATGTCCGGCCAGGCGCAGGCGGGCTAGATCCCGCCTCGAGCCCGAGACGCGCAGGACGCAGGAGGCGAAGGGGGCTGGAAGTAGGCGAGGAACACGATATCCCCATCATACCCCCCAAGAAACACGAGACATGACTGGATCTCCAATCCTCACTCGCTTCATATATGAGAAACGAGAGGCGACAAGTTTATGTGCTTCACGATTTTGTATCCCTTAGTTAGATTGCCGCGAAATGTACTTCTCTTGTAAACGTCGTCTCGCTTTACCGTAGCACCCAGATCCGCCGATGGCGGCAGTGACGGAGTCAGGGCCAGGTCGGGCGTCACGGCGGAATCCACAACCTGCCAGCAGCGTCCGGACCACCACACCTCCTCAGCCGCCTGTCCCCTGCACCCCCTTCTACGCAGAATCACGCTTACAAGAGCGGACCAACTCATTGCCAAAAAGTAAATTACTACCCTCAGACAACCCACCCCACAGCCCCCTCCAGACCAGCTGCATTCCCCCTCTTTCCATCCCGCTTCATCCAACCCGCTGTCCGCTCGAGCACGCCAACTCGCGGAGCGCTGCTTATGTATATACACCACGTAAAGAAACCCAAGGAAATTAGAGACGCCCCAGACTTAGGAAAAGGGACAAAAAGGAAAAGAAAAAGGAAGTAGATATGGTATGTTGTTGTAATGGGGCAGAAAACGCCTCCGACTCTTTGACGCCGTCCGTCATGCATCGTCCGTAGTGATGAAGGGCGGAAGGCGTCGTCGCTGAGCGCGAGGGACCGTCGGACGAGTGGCTGACCCGAAGAGGAACCATCCGTCCGACGGGCACGACGCCGTGACCCAACCCCGATGTGTCGACGTTGCAAGATGCATTGAGACCTTTGATACTCCCCTAGGTATTGAACGAGAAGCAGAACCGAAACAGAACCCTCAAATCAGACTAAACCAGAACCTTAGGCGCAACAGACTTAATCGTAGCCAGCACCGCGTTGCCAAGGGCTGAAAAATACACATGTTAGCAACTCTACTCCACGCGAGACAGTCTTATCCAAACATACCTAGCATTATTTTGCGCCCTAAACGCCTGGGGGCTTGGTGAGTTCTGGCCGCGGTAGTCCTGTCCGAACGGGCTGTGCTGCGTGTTGCTCGTCATCGACCCGCCGTTCTGGTTGCCGCCCGGGAAGAGCGGCAGCGACGGGTTGATGGGCGAGTGCGGGGCGTACTGCTTCTCGTTGCTCCACGACGGCTGCAGCCCCTGGTTCGGCGCCGCCGAGATGGAGAGGTTATCCGCGCGGCGGCGCATGGAGTCGGACGAGAGGGACTCGTTGTCCTCGTCGAGATCAAGCTTCGAGCTGTAGCCCGCCTTGTCGCCGCGCGCCGTGGCCGCGAGGGCGTCGAGCTCCGTCGTCGTCGTCAGTTGCGTCTGCGACTTCATGAACGAGGCGCGGTCGTCGGCCATGAACTGGTACCTCGCGTCGGGGTTCGGGCGGAAGAACACCAGCGTGGTCGACACGATCAGCATCAGGATCAGGACGAGCGAGAAGATGGCGTTCAGGATGAAGAGGACGACGCCGACGACGCCGACGACGAGGCCGGGCGCGCCAAAGACGTTGGTGAAGATGAAGAGGAAGACCGCGTTGATGAAGTTGATGGCGCAGATTGCAATGTTGAACGAGTTGGTCCGCTTGTCCATCCACGGGCGGAGGACACTGGCAGCGATCAGGGCCGCGATCTCGATGATGATGAAGGCGATCGCCTGGACGACGCTGGCGCGCTGGGCGAGGGCCACGAACATGCCCTTGACAAGGAGATAGGCCAGCATCGGCGCAATGTAGTAGTACGCCGACGCGCGGAACTGGACGTAGAGGAAGCCCCACTTGTTGAGCACCTCGAGGTTGGAGAAGAGGATGTAGGCCGGGTTGCGGTGCGTCGTGACGGACTGGCGCGCGATGAGGATGACCTTGGTCGCCGCCCAGCCCAGGGTGATCAGGACGCCGAAGAAGAAGAAGACGGCGAGGACGATCTCGGCCGGCGAGTCGTTTTGGGTGAACTCCCACAGGCAGAGGATCGTCAACTGGGGGAAGCCGATGAGGGCGGTCCGGAACAGGATACCCTTGAGGACGGTCGTCCAGCCGTTGCGGAATTCGACAAACTTGTCGTGGCCCACCCACTTCTTCTTGGCGGCCAACTCGCAGTATCCCTTGAAGAGGGCGATGCCGATGACGGTGAGGACGACGAAGAGCCAGAAGAACGTCAGGCCCGTCATGAAGAGGTTCGTCGTCTCAATGTTGGCCCTGAAGGCGACGCGCTGAATGCCGAAGACGACGTAGCGGCCGTCGCTCGTCTGGATGTTCTCCCTCTTGGCGAGGCTGCGGGGGGCCATGGCAGCGGCACGGCTGAAGAGCTTGACGGCCCCATCGACTGTGTCGAGCGACCGCTTCTGGACCTCGACCGAGATGGTGCGGAGCGTGTCAAAGATGCTGGACGGCTCGCCGCCGGTCGCGCGCTGGTACCACGTAAAGATGTCCTGCATGAAGCCAACGCGGATGATGCCCATGGACCACTGGAAGTTCTGGGACCACGAAGCAACGAGCGGGGGCAGGTGAACACTCGTGAGTCCGAGGATGGCCTGGGCCTGGAAGTAGCTGAAGAGCGACAGGGCATTGGAGGCGACGTGGGCAGCCGTGTTGGAGTGGCCGAGGCCGGAAATGACGGCAGAGGCGAGCAGAGCAAGGCCGGCGATGACGGCCGTGGCCCACTTGACGCCGACCAGGTCAACCGTCTTCCCGTTGGACACGTCCGCCTCGACACAGGCAACGCTCTCGCCCGTCTCAGTGTTGTTGACGAAGATGCGAACCCTGGCGTCGAGGTCGGGGATGGTGTAGGCGATTCCGGGCACCTGGTCGACAGCACCGCCGATGTCGACATTGAAGGGCGGGATTGCGAGCCTGCCACGCTGCATGGGGCAGATACCGGCGAGTCCTATGTCGCAGGGATCGATGGTCTGCCTGATGATCTCGAGACCGTAAGCGTAGATGGCGAGGTCGAACGCGACGTAGCCCTCGACCGTGATGGTCGCGACCATGTCGATGCTGGCGGAGCCATTGTTGGGGGTGAAGACGGCCTTGAACAGACTGGCGCTGAAGCCGGAGTCTTCGGAGCAGGTGTTGAGTGACGTCGACTGGAGGACGGGCTCGGCCGACACGAGGGGGGAGAAGAGGGAGAGGAAGACGAGGAACGGCGTCATTAATATGCTCCTCATCTTGGCGGTGTTGTGAGGTGCACGACGGGAGATGAGGTCGCCAGATTCAATGCACGCGCTGAGCCTCCGATCGTGATATTGTCAGTGGATTCAGATCCTAGCGTGGAGGACAAATCGTGGAAAGGCGATCGTGGTCTGACGTCGGAGTCGCCGGTTCTCGGAGTACGGGGACGTATGACGGTCGGCTCGGTCGGTCGATGGTCTGTCCTAGAAACAAAGGTCTCGTAGGTGCTCGGGCGGGTTCGAGGTCGAAGAGGCGCCGCGAATATCGACTGCTTGCGTTGGTGTTCCCGGCGGGAGAAACGAGCGAAAGGCGATGGCGGGATTAGGGGGTCGAACACGCTATGGTCAACAGGCGCTACGGGTCGGTCGGGTTGCAAAACGAAGGTTTCGTAAGAGAAAAAAAGAAAAGAAAGAAAGAAAAGAGCAAGAATAACTCTCCCTCTATTCGTCGCTTAGCGAAAGGCTCGCTCGTGGCCTTTACCGTCTGGGAAGCGAGAGGGGGTTAACTGCAAGTAACGAATGGAGAAGAAGGAACGAATGTGGTGATGTTTTGGGTGGTGAGGTTGTTTTGGGGGGAAAGACCTGCTTGGGGCCTCGAGTTTCCTGGAAGAGGGAGGGGATAGATGGGACGGCCAATGTCATGCACTTGGCCAGGTACCTTCTTCAAGCGGCCGCGTACCAGGCCGTCGTATAGGGGCTGGGGTGCTGGGGCAGGTACCGCTGGTGTACCTCTCGGGAGCAGCGGTGCTCCGGATGGCACACTCTTCAGTGGGGAAAGAGCGACTATCCACACATCTGAAGCCGAAAGGGGGAAGCGGGTCCAGAGAAGACCATCTGCCAAGGAGGAGCCAAGTGGTGTCAGGTATTGGTGTTAAAGTGGCGTTGAGGCACTGCAGTTTAATTGAGGGAGTACGAGAACAGTACCTCGAAAGAGACTAAGCACACGGGTAAATTTGGTACTCCAAGGTATTTAACTCAATTTAAAGCCTCGACTATTTTGGCACTAGCGCAGGGTACATCCTCGCATATCACACGCCAAGTTGATTGGGCGTCAGACGGTCGCTGAGTCCGGGTGGCCACCACAGCGAGATTACGAGGTTACGAGATGGTGAATACGGAGGGTGGCATTGTGTTGTCCTCGGCGCTCGACTACACTACTGTACGAAGGAATCGACAATGGCGCCCCCCCCCCGGAATACCCCTCACAACCAGGCGGTGCGAAGCTTTGCGGAGACACGCGCGTCCGTCAACGCCCGCTTGCATCGTGTGGGATTGTAATCTGCGGGAGATGGCGATCGGTTAGGATATTCTAGGCGGGGATCGGCGGGACCTCACTGGGTGAGCTGAGCGTGCAGCAGAGGAAACAAGGCAAGTCCCGCAGATACGCGGAACCAGCCCCGCCCGACGGGGCCCTTTTCGCCGCCGGGGGGTCTGGAGAAGACGCCCCGATGGTTTCGAAGCAAGCCCGCCGCCCGGCCCATGAAAGTGAAAAAAAGAAGGGGGAAAATCTTTTTTTTCTGCTTGAAGTCTTGGAATGAGAATCACACGGACGAAATGAGCAGCCGGGCGCAGTTCAGACCTCGTGTTGCGCCTCTCCTGCTTTCTTGGGTTCTTCCTTGGCTCACCGCCGGATAGGGGGCCTGCATACTTGTACTCAGCACTGCCACGCTCAGGGGTTTATTGGCGGTTACGCGTCGAAGGACATCCGCAGTGCCATCTGTCGCAGGTGCGGGGAATTAGCGGCGTATCTGTATCTGAGGAGAGACAAGGCACTCCTGGCCGAGCAGAGGCCGATGGCATCTATGGGATTGCCTCGATTCTCTACTGCGGGCTTTGAGGTCGCTGTCGGGAAATGATTCTCGCTCCGGACAAGGAGGACGGGTGCTTTCAGCACTAGTAGTGCTGGCTGACAAGCCTGAAATGTCCGATTCCCGTCGCAAGCCACGCACGTGTGGTCCGTGTAAGCGGGCCTACCCTAGTCTATCGAGGCCTCAAACACGTCGCGGACGCTGGCAGGCAGGCCTTCGAAACCCCCGAAGCAGGGGTGCAGTACGCACCATGATGCCGGCCGTGCGAAAGGAACGACGAAAATCGAGTCGCCGATCGGCACCGGATGTCAAGTCCTCCTCGACCCGCCCAATCGCGGGGGTCGGCTACGTGACACAAGACATGTCCCCTGACGTCTTGGACACGTTTTCCATGTGAACCGATCGCCCGGATCTGGGCTCCCCGTGGGCCCCGTGGGATAAAGACTTGCGGGGGGGTTGGACGTGGTTTTGTCATTCGTTTTCCGGCGTCGTGCCCGTGTTCGGGGGGGTCTGTGCTTGGTCTGTGGTGTCGGCTAGCACCTGCTCTTGTCCTGCATTGGGTCTTGTATGGGTGTTGCCGTGTTGGTAGCTGTCATGCTCAGCTTACAGTGAAGTACAATAGAGAAGCAAGCAGCGCGATGGGACCGCGATGGGATCGCCACAAACGCCGCCAGGGGCGATAGGAACCGAAGGAAACCCGACGCCAATAATGAGAGGGAATCAAACGGCGATCCCTCCCCTCTATTTCCTTGGAAACATCTACGAGGTTAAAATCCTGAATCTCTGTATTTCTCGCTTGCCGGGCTCCGAGATCAAAACGGCCTGTACGAGTACAAGTAGTGACACTCAACAGTCTCTGCCGAGTAATACAGATGTTTGCTTCTCGAGGCGAAGCCGTACGAGTATTATTGCATATGTTCTGTCTGCAGTGACTCGCACGACTCCCGCCCTGGGAAACTCGCCGTGTATTACAGAACCGTCAACATGATGAATCTTCATGAAACCCCGTGACCGAAATAAACAGGGCGTGAAACTCCGGCCCCAAAAGATACGTTCCAACCCCCGAGAACGCTCCATATGCAACCCGCAGAAAGACCACAAACATCAACGAAACAACACTACCCAGAAACCGCGCCGCAGCTTAAAACACAGACCACTGCGTAGCCCACGGCTTATTCACCTCCCCGAGCCTCACCCCGTGCCTATACCCCCCCGCCAGCTCCTCCTCGTCCACCCCGCAGTGAGTCTTCCCGTCCCTCCCCTGGAACCACCCGAGCCCGTACGTCTTCCCCAGCCGGTCCATCCTCCCCGCCATCTCCGCCCCGCTCAGCCTCGCCGTCCCCACGAAGTCGTACAGCATCCGACTCTGGTGGATGTACGCCAGCACCGACGCGATGGTGTTGGGCTGGCGCGGGAGGAAGGCGTGGCGCCGGCGCGCGAAGACGACGGTGCCGATGGTTATCATGTACACGAGGATCAGGAGCGCGAGGCCCAGCGTCCCGAAGAAGGAGACCACCGTCTCCTGACCCGAGTTTATCCCGTCGAGGTCCGACGCCTTCGCCGACGCGGAGGCCCCCGCCGACGCCTCGGTCACAAAGTCGCGCCCGTCGACCGTCGCGAGACTCGTCAGCATCACCGTCAGGATCTCGGCCGCCACGGACCCAACCCCCACCAGCCCCATCAGGCTGTGCCCGTTCCGGAACGCCCGCCACGGCATGTAACCGAACGCCAGCGCCGTGTAGTCGAGCGACAGGGTGCGGGCGGGTGCGTGGCGCCGCGAGAGGATGTAGTACGGCTCCATCATCCGCACGTCGGTGTCGAGCGTCGACCACCCCAGCTTGACGCACACGGCCAGCGCGGTGATGACCCACGGCGCGCGGTCCGTCACGACGGTCGCCTCGGTGAAGAAGACGGCCGTCACGAAGCCCGTGAAGAGCGCGACGCCCACCACGTACGTTACGAAGCCCGGCGCCGTGAGCATCAGCGGGTGCGGGTTCTCCGAGAGGTGCGCGTGCGGGAACCTCGCGTCCTCGGCCCGCTGCTGCGAGGACGGCGGCGTCTCGTCGTCCGGGGCCAGCGCCGAGTTCCGGAGTATGTACCGCCGGTAGCGCAGCCGGTTGTGGATGTCCTCGTGCGTCGCCGTGTCCATGTCCTTGAAGTCCATCAGTATGTGCGACACCACCGCCATGGACGCCAGCCCCGCGATGCCCTTTACGTCCGAGAGCAGCCCCGACCTCCGCGTCTGCAGCAGGAAGAAGAGGACGGTCGCCGAGATGGCGCAGACTGCCAGCGTCGAGGTCAGGAGCCGCGACCACACGGCGTTGACGACGACGTGCTTCTCCATGTCGGGGTCCTCTACCCTCGTGTGCCGGTCGGGGGTCAGTTGGATCGAGGCGGCGCCGAAGGTCGGGACGAGGGAGATGGCGAGCACGGCGCCGAGGGAAGAGGCCGACACGGCGTAGTGCCTCAGGCTGAGGGCGTGGAGCGGGCGCAGGATGTTGATGCTCGTGACGTAGTCCACGCTGAGCGACTCCTCCGCCAGCGCGCCGCCGCGCTTCGAGAGCTGGTAGAAGGCCTCGAGCCGCTTGACTTCGAAGTCGGTCACCTGCCACAGCACGCCGTACGTGACGGCGACTATGGTGGGGACGAACTTGATGCCGAAGTAGGCCAGGGGCGAGATCTGGTCGGGCGTTTTGAAGGTCACCAGCGGCTGGTTCTTTGACTTTTGGTAGACGAACTCTTGCAGGACGGCGAGGCCCACGGAGAGGATTATCAGGAGCGAGAGGTACGGCCACCGCATGGAGAAGGGCTTCCAGTTGGGCTGCGGGTAGAAGACCTGGGCCACCTTTGTGGGCGACTTGGTCGTCGAGCCGCCCTCGTCGCTGCCGCTCATGCCTTCGGGGCCGACCATGGCGCTGATGTCGACGCCCGCGTGCTCGTCCATGACGACCTCGATGACTCTACCTTTCCTGTTCGCCTCGTCCTGTCCCATGTCCCTTAGGACCTCATCGCGGCCCCGCGACTGGCGGTGAGTGAACCTGCGGGTGAGGGACCTCTGAAGTCCCCCGGGGTTTCGCAGGAGCTCCGAGCCGAGGATCCGGTCCTCCGTCCTCCAGCCGGCCCCGAGACCACCAGTCAGATGTCCCCTCGCCTCTTCCTCCTGTAACTTCTTGACAAAGGACTGATCTTGCAGGCCCATGGGCCCAAGCGTAGAGGTTGGGTCGAAGGCGACGTCGGCATCATCATGAATGGGGACGGTGTTATACGCCCAATTCTGCGCCATGGGCGCCGCGGCCGGAAGGATAGCCATGTCATGCTCCTCTTCCGGGATGGCTTCGTGCTGACCCGTAAAGGCAAGGCTATACCGTCCGCGGCCACCGGCACGCGAGCCTCCAGACCTCGAGCGAGAGGGCGGCGTCGCTGGCGTCGCGGCTGAGATGGGCTTGTAGCCCTGGGACTGGTGGCCGCCTACCCAGGAGGCCGTGGTGGTGTACGTCGTCTGGCCCGCGCTGCTGTACGGCTCGGATTGCAGCGGCGGAGTCGGGGGGTCGTAGCAGGACTGCAGTGACACCAGCGACTCTCTCCCCTTCAGCGGCCGTCCCTGCGCGTCGAATTCAGACTGGAGCGACACGGAAGAGTCGCTCGTCTTGACGTAGGCGCCATTGGCGCTGGCGTACTGGGGTTGGAATAGACCCGACGATGGCGTCGTTGAGCTGGAGATGCCTGAAGATGGGTTGTAGGCACTATATCTAGGCGGGGCGGCCGAGGGGACCGCGCGATGAGGGAGCGATGTTGGAGGGGCCTGGCGCTGCGCCGGCGCGGTGTGCTGTGGGCGCGTCGCGGGGCTGTCGTCGAGGTGGAGGTGGTCGATGGAGATGTCGGCGATGTCGGCGAAGTTAGTGATGCGCGAGGAGAAGGACGCGCCGCCCCGGCCAGGGCTCCCGTATGAAGACATGCTGCGTTGTCAAAGCATCATGACACGGGGAGAAGACGAACTGTGTGCTGGGGGCCTCGAGGAGAGATGGTTGAGAGTGAAGACAAAGGCCGCCAGGTAGACTCACGGGAGCGGGCGGGGATGAATGCTGGAGGCAACGAGAGGACGAGTCTGTGAAGGCGCCAGAGTCAATGTGAATCTGATGGCCGTGCTAAGGAGGGACTGTTCACATGCTGCCTGGAAATTGTATCGTGCACCCATGTAGCCAAAGATAGAACGCGTTTGACGTGCACAGCAAGGGAGACGAGCGCGTCAAGCCAGGCAGCACGGAACAAGAGAAAGGGAGACGGCTTGAGGAAACATCAGGGAAACCACGGCGCTTAACAGCAGCCCTACGCCGTGAGGTCCCCAGTGTGTCTCCTGTCATCCCAGCCGCACTGCGCACTTCCCACACCCGGCGCCCCATTCGGAGGCAGCCCCTGCAGCCTGGTCGTTGGTTCTGGGATGTTGGTCTGTGTTAGTGTTGGTCGTTGGGAGCGGAACGAAGTACCGGGACCTCGGGCTCTGAGGAAATACACTGCTACTTCCGTGAGATGCGGGGTCGGTAGAGGTATCATGTACATTCTCCCCGCCTTTCTCTCCGTTCTATTTCCATTTCGCCCAGAGGTGGCTTTCGGCTTCCTCCTTGCTTCGGGGAAGTGCTCGGAGCGGGATGGCCCGCTTGGCTCCCGTCACCAAACCAGCGGCCTCTTCATCTCCATTTCGGACCGCGATCCGAAGGTGATATTCTCCTCGAGACCTTTCTTTAGCGGTGAGAGCGGGCGGTGATGGCGTTTCCACGGGTCAAAGTGCTGCTGTCCGAATCAATATTTCCAGCCTGGCCGCTAGAGCTGAAGCTAAAGCGGGTGCTCCGTGCTCTGTACAGGAGGAGACCAATAGCCGCGAGAGGCGAGGAGCGCTCTTGCGAAATAAGTGCTCAGATGTCACCTGAACGGGAAAATCGACGAGTAAGAGATGCATCCTCTCATCTTTATCCTCGTACTACTATTCTGTGCACCCTGCATTAGCTCTTCAGATGGACTCTCAAAAGAGAATCAAGCTAGCTGATCCGCCCGGTGAGACCGTATTATCATCCAATGTCGAAGTTGAGGTCGAAGAAGCGTCACCTCGTTCTCGCTATGCTTTACTTCACTATTCATCAGACGGTAAGAATTCGCGACTAGCCAAGCTCGTAAGAAGTACTCACCACGGCCCAACGTAGCGTCAATCGCAAAGGATTCCAGCGCTCCTCCGTCCCCAGTCCCGATCCCACCCCCGAACGACCGACCGACCGACCCACCCCGGACCCGCTCGCCGCGCATCGGATCCGAACTCAGACAGACCTCAATTAGTCCGTCCTCACTCTTGCCCCCTGATACATGCATCGGCAATGCCTTCTGCACCGGCACATGAACCCCCATCGAGATGCCCGCTCAGCGTCCCGGGAAAATAGATCGGCGGGGAAGACCAGGCCATTCTCGCCTCCGACGGCCGCGCGCGCGTGATCCCGTCCCGCGCCTGCTGATCCAGCAGGATCGAACTGCCTGTGACGAGATGTTTCACAAGCAACTCGACATGTGCGTGGACGAAACAATGCCCCATAGAGGATCGTCGATTCGGCAAATCGCGCTGCGCGGGTTGTCCTACGGCTCGCTATGCCTCCAGGTCGGGGTTTACTATATATCGCCGCTCATGCGGCTGTACGGAATCGTCGTCTTACACCACATAGCCGGGCCACGATGCTGCTCCGTTTGCTACATGTAATCAACCGCCCTCCCCGCGATGTCCGCTGGTCGCTGTAACAACGCCTTCTCTGTTTGAGACCGTTCCAGTTCCCCTCCTCACGTTCAGCTCTTTCGCGGAGGCCAACGAGAATAATCCTCAAAGCCCAGAGCATCGAACCTCTGCCTTCTCCAAGTAAACAAAAACCGCATTCACGGGCCCAGCCTGTCCAACTACCACATCGGCCTGCCACCCTCCACACCCCCGACACCCTACCACTCCAGAGCGCGAGCTTCCCCACTGCAAAAATGCCGAGGGCAGCAAACTCCCGCGAGTCCGCCATCGTCTGGACCGACGAGGAGAGGCGCTACCTCTGCCGCATGCTGAGCCACGACTTTTCGTCACCCAACGACGAGGCGCGGAAGGCACAGACGGCGCGGCGGAACAAGGCACCGGACGCCGAGAGGAAGCCTGTGGGCGAGTTTGCGGTGTTGGTGCTCGGGGCTAGGGGGACGGGCAAGACGTCGCTTTTGACGAGAGTGAGTGCAGCCCCATCGTCCCATTCTATATATCTGAGGATGCTGCCATCCGGGATCGCCATCCCAGAGGCCGTGGGTGAAACAAACCGGCTGACCCCTCTAGATCTGCAAGAACCGCATGCCCCCCGCGGGAGAACCCGCCCCGCGAGCCCGCCGCACGACCGCAGACGTAGACTCGAGCCCCTACACCTTCACCCTCCACGACATCCCCGCCGCCAACCTCTGGCGCGACGACCTAATCCACCAGTCCATCGCCGCGACCGACGCCGCCCTCCTCCTGTACTCCATCTCCGACCCGGCCTCCCTGCGCATAGCAGAGGGCCTCGCGGAGCTCATCTCCGACGCCGCGGCCGCGAGCGGGAGGCCGTACGCCGTCTTGCTGGCAGGGAGCAAGTCCGACCTCGACGAGCGGCGGGTGGCGTACTCGGAGGGGGGCCGGGTCGCGGGCAGGGTCGTGGCCGGGTTCGGGGTGAGGGCGAGCTTCATGGAGGTGTCGGCGCTGGAGGGCCGGGTCGCGGGGTTGCTCCCCAGGATTGGCGCGGACGTGCTCTATGCGAGGGGGGTCTGCGAGCAGAGGAGGGCGTTTGAGGAGAGCGTAAGGAGGGAGGAGGAGGCTAGGAGGAGGAGGGATGTGGGGAAGAGGGGGCTGTGGGAGAGATTTAGTAGGGGTTTTTTTGTGCGGCGGGTGGCGGCGTAGAACTGAGGGTGTTGTCGGCTCTGGCCGTGAGCTCTCAGTACTAAATAGTGAAGAGGAACGGTGAGGAGCTGGAAGCGGTGGCTCCGCGGTAGGCACCCCGCGTTAGAAGCGATAATCGGGGGAGGAAGCGCCGCGCAGGGAAGGGAGCAAGGGACCGGAGAGCGAACCGATACGACCCGGGGCAGGTGATATGTCTAAAGCAGGCCAGACGAACTCTCCTCTTTCCTAGTACACTGGAAATGAGATATCACGCTAGAACACAGGATGATACATTCAATAGAGTAATCCAAAGATGAGCTTTTATTACCCAAGTCACCGGACGCCGAGCAAAGACGGCTTTTCTGTATCGAAATCACCGCCTCTTGCTGATTATACCTGCTCAGTCTATTACCCTGTATATTCCCTGGGACTCGCGATTCTGTATACATGTAGATACCGAGATGCCCTCGCCGTGTCGTCCCCCGGCCCCGGCCCTGATGTAGGCTGCTTGTCGAGGAGCCGCCCACAAAATGTCGTTTACCGCGTAACTCTTCCCTACCCGATGCCACAACAACGCGCCGGTGCACATGCAGGTAGTATGTGTGCAAGTTCCTCCAATGACCATTCCCGGTAAGAAGATGACATCTAGCTTGGATCATGGCGGAGAAACTCCACACGTGGGGGTGGCGGTAGGCTCGGGTTGTGCACAAAAGGGTCCGGATGTCAATTTCGACGCGGGGTCAGGCGTGTCGCGCACAAGGCTCCGGACGTACGGCGACGCCAGTCCATCTCGTGCTCGCAAGATGCCATTTATTCTGAAACGCTGCAAAACCGAAGCCGTGATTCCCCAAACCAAGTATTAGTGCCGACGTGTCGTATACTACTGGGGCGACGCCCCTAATTAGGAGACGCCGACACCGCAGAAGACGCCGCGTGGTCGCTCCTCTTCTTGTTGATAAAGTCATGCACGCTGAATTTCTTCTTCTTCCCGTCCTTCTCCACCACGGGCGGCACCTCGCTCGCCTCGGACGCCGCAGCAGCCTTGCGCTTCCTGTCCCTCGACCTGGGCAGCCGGCAGCAACACCCGACGGCAGAGTGCAAGATGAAGGCCGTAAAGGTCAGCGCCGCTGCGATCCACGTCGAGGCCAGCATCAGGGGGCTGACGTCGGCGGAGATGTTGAGCTCGGACTGCATGGTGAGGGCGTACTTGGCCACGAGACTGAAGACGGTGGAGAGGACGGCGCCGCCAACGTTGCAGATGGCGGTGAGGAGGGATACCGTGACGATGAGGATGGACCAGCGGCGGGCGCGGAAGACGAGGAGGGAGGCCGGGATCATGATGAAACTGAGGACGATGCCGGCGATGAAGAGGCCAAACATGGTCTGCGAGCCGATGCGGAGGAGCTTCAGGATGGTGAGGACCTCGCCCGGGAGTGCGATCTTGGCGCCGGCGAGGAGCTCGTCCATGAGGACCTCGACGGGGTTGAACCAGTAGGCCCGCTTGGGCGTCGAGCAGTATACGATGCCCCTGGGCTAGTCAGCATTCGGGCCGCTCTCACGGGAGCCACGCGGGTGGGGAGATCGGTTCACGTACTCATCGTCGTAGCCCTCGCAAAAGTTCCAGAGACCGACCTGGTAGAAGTCGTGGAGGCCCAGACTCCGCGCCACCGAGTTGAGGAGGCGGGAATTGGGCGCCTCGACGGGGATGATGTGCGCGAGCTGGTTCGCTTGTCAGACGTGGGCGATCCGGGCAGGTCACGAGACAGAGACATACCTTGAGCTTGAAGAAAAAGAGGTCGCGGATGCCGACCTTGTCGCTCGTGTTCCCGATGATGACGAGGATGAGGAAGATGACGGATATGAAGTAGCACACCGAGGTGACGTAGACTGCGTTCCGGCGGTTCGTCATTGTGAGTGAGGGTATCTGGAAACACTGCTAGATAGAGATGCTGGTGATAAGGTGGGATGCCCGAGGGCAAGGCGTCGTCAGGTAAGCTGCGCCAGCGCGACTCTGCTGCTATTCAAGCAGCGGGAGAGAAGGTCGGAGGTGGACAGGAGGACGTCGCGTCGGGAGTGTGGAGCGCCGTGAAAACAAGATCGGAGCCCGAGGTGGTAGTGCCGTGGCGCCCATTCGCCGCAGCTGGTCCTGTTTCGAAGCTTATCCGGAAGCGGAGGGGCGGAATGGCAGGGTACCTGAAGGGGGTGACAACAGCCCTACCTCGTACCCAAACGAGAAGCCCACTCGCTCCCTCCGGCCAGCAAACGCACGCCTGACACCCGGGACGCGGGACTGAGGGTTGGTATCCGGGGTTCTGAAGAGCGGCAGTCAGGGCTCACGGGACACTTCCGGTCAGCCGGACAAGCGCCGGGAGGGTCAGACGAAGACGGTTCTCCAACGAAATGAACCGCCGGAGCTCTTGGCGATGAGGTGAGCGAAGCGTGTGCCCAGAGTGATGATGGGAGGTTGGACTGGCAACGATGGGAAAAGTTGGCCGCGTCTGCGTCACCTCGCTGCCGTGGGTTGCGATCGACAGGCTGGCGGGACCCGGATTATTTTAGCGAGGGGGCTGAGCTGAGCGACTTCAGGCTTGAGAAAGCTTAATGCCGGGATTGCAGGCGCCCCGTTCTTCGACGGTAGCGGCGGACGTTCCTGGGCTGGGAGGTGGGTCTAGCCCATGAATGCTGTGCGGGGCCATTTCCGTTGATCGGCGTCGCCGGCCAGGTTTTGGGACAATACCGTATAATCCTACTTGTTTCGTACGTTGGAGCTGGTATAAGATTGCTTGTTTTCATGCTCCGTGGTGACGCGGTCGATGAGGCGCTGGTATGAGGCCATGTCGATGGAGGGAATGGAAGCCGGCTGCTTCTTTCGGCGTGTCCAGCTGCCGGGGACCGGTGCCCTGGGCCCCCCCCGCTCGGCGCCAGGAACCGCCCACGATCTAGGTCCCAGGCCGCCGACGGAGCCCAGCGCAGCCCCTGAGCCGGCCCACGCCCGGCGAGTGGGCATTCCAGCCTGTCAGGGGACGCGCAAGCGGGCTCCGTGGCCCCAGGGCGCATCCATGCAGCCATGGATGCGGCCCCACTGCCGCTGCCTTGTCGGCGCAACTCTGTTCGGTAG
>JAGFNX010000329.1:0-86004 GCA_017657125.1 Scopulariopsis brevicaulis
GATGGGGAGTACGCTGAGGTTTGCGTGAGGGGACCTGTCCCCTCCCGGCTTGTGAGTGTGTCGTGCGTGTGTATGTCTGTTGTGGAAAAGTGTGAGTAAGGGGGGGGGGGGGGTTCTATGGATATGAAACGAGAGCGGTGCGGGGGCGAAGGGAGCGTGGCTGAGGTGTCTTTCCTGTATTAGAATCTTTGCGGCGCGTCTTGCTTCTTTCTTCTTCTTTATAGTACAGTGAGGATAGGGGACTCATAATGCGAAAAAGAAAAATGCATTCCGAACCTGAGGGAGTCATTTGGTGCCAACGCTCGCGTGAGACTGATAATGATGGGTTGTGGTTGGAGGCGCATCAGGTGTTTTTTGCATAGCGGATAGGGTTCCCCCGAGGAGTAGAACACGAATCGAGAAAAACGAAGATACGAAACGTCATTAACGGAAACCATATAAGCGACTTCCATTCGAGCCATGCTTCCAGAGCATAACCGGGCCCCGCCCTACGGCACCAACTCCAGCGCCCTCCCCACAACGCCCTCCCACTCATCATCCCACCTCCTCCCCCCCTCCTTCAACGCGCCGCCCCTCGCCCTCCTCAACCCCTCCTCGCCCCCCTCCCTATTAAAAAGATCCAGCATACCCACCAAGCCCTCCGCGTCCATAAAGCCCCACCCATTAACCCCCTCCTTGACCAACTCATCAAAGCTCTCGTAGCACCCAAACCCGTTAAACGCCGCGACGGGGAGGCCCGCGCCAAACATGTCGAGGACCTTCATGGGGAGGTCGACGCCCGAGGTCGACTCGTGGAGGCAGACGCCGAGGTCCGCGCATGCGAGGAGCGAGGCGTAGTCTTCCATCGGGAGGAAGGCCGTCTTGACGGCGACGGAGGGGAGGTGGCCCTTTTCCTCGAGGGCGGCAACCTTCTCTTCAAAGGCGGCCTTGCGGGGGCCCTTGCCTGTGATGATTACCAGGAGCTTGGCCTTCTTCTCGCTCTTCCTCTTCTCCAGCTTGTGGCCCTTCCCAGGCTGCGAATCGGCGACGGGCGACCCGCCGTACTGGAGCAGGGCCTGGAGAAAGAGGTCGAGGTCCTCGTCGGGCGTCCAGGAGGTGCTGCTCACCACCAGCCTTGTCTCAGCGTTCATGATGCTCTCGACGCAGTCCCTCGTCTGCGGCAGCTTCGAGAGGAATTTCTCCCTCTTCTCAGGAGAGGCGATAGGCTGGAAGATCCCAGCGGGACGGTCATGCATCGTAAGAATGGGCTTCTCCATCTTGAAGGGCGGCTTCCTGAGGTCCCGGGCCATGGCGTCCGTGACGGTGATGCTGATATCCGGGACGATGCGCCCGAAGAACGTCTCATACCGCATGTACAAGCGCACGAGGGAGTCATCAGGGTTGTGGCCCCGCGCGTAGTCCATGATGGAGTAGCCGTAGTTGTGCCAGTCGACCATCAACTTGCTACCGCGAAGCTTCGCGACGATGTACGCGGTGTGAAGGGTAGGGATAGACGGCGGGTTCTACGCCGTTTTAGCAAACGCCAGAGACACGGGAGCGGAAGACGGACCTGGATGATGATCCACTTGGCGGCGGGCGCGGTGTAGGCCAGCACATAGAACAGGTTCAGCGACTGCCACACCGCCTTGAGCGCCAGCCCGAGGGCGCTCTTGCGCAGGGGCATCCACGGCGGCATCGGCGAGACGGGATACACGCCCACGCGGGCGTTGTCAACAAGGGCGGGGTGGAGCTCCGAGTCTACACAGATCAGTATGAGATGAGCTCATCTGCATCGCCGGGCGCATCACGGACCTTTGTAGCCGACAAGGTCGACTCTCGCGCCGCACTTGACCACGCTCAGCGCATGGTACTGCATGCGCGGGCTCCGGCCCAGGTCGCCCAGCACGAGGACCTGGTAGCGATCCTCCTTGGGCGACGCGCCGGGCTTGTACCGCGTCGGGAGGACGACGGAGAGGAAGGTGAAGGCGCCGAGGGCGAGGGCGAGGGTGAGGGCGAGGGCGATGGCCGTAACGACGGCGGCGCCCATGGGCGAGGTGGTGGAGCTCGGCATGACCGGGGGCGTGAGCAATGGACGCGATTGAGACGTGGTCTTCCCGGTGAGAAGAGCGGTGCGCGCTGGAAGGGAGAAGAGTTGGACCACGCCTGCTCTTGCCTAAATGGGTCACGGAGCGGCCAGCAGCGGCGGATGAGGCAGGTGCAAGTTGGCGGCTCGGCGGCAGTGGGGCAGAGCTCAACCGCCAAGGCCCGAAGGCGCGCGCTGTCCCGGTGCAACGGCGCGAAATACTGGAAGTGGCATGTGAGAATACAGTGTAACGTCAAGCCGAGTTGCGGGCCTATTGGCAATGGCGGCTGGGCTCAACTGCCAGCCTATCACGTGCGACCCTGGCACCACATGAGTCCGGTCCCCCCTTATCGCTGCAGCGCTCATGAAGGATACATGATAAACCACGACTCTGCTCATCCTCGTGGCTTCAACAGGTCATGAGCCACGGCGCTCTACCCTTCATGATACATCAATTAGGCTAAGCTTTGTCTGTTTTGCCAGTCCCGACACTCTCTTTACGTCGATCGCTTTTGTCTCTGCCGAGAGGCTATCTTGACGGCTTCTCAGGGACCTCTCGCTACCTGCATTAATGACAACAAGCAGATCTAAGAGCATCATACGCCCTTCCTCATCATACTATATCTCTTTATTCTCATTTCTTGTTTCCACTCTTATGTGAAGCGCATCGTGGGATCGACTCACTCTTATCCGAGATTCGCCTTCAAGTGGGGCACTGTTTCTCCCCGCAATTCAAGACGCAGCTCGACATCGTCAGGGGCTCCTGCAGTCTCAGTCTCACAGTCCAGACGCCCCCGGGCTCCTTTCGGGGCATCGCCTTCCTCACCAGTGTCGTGGCCGCCACCTTCATCAACTGGCTGCTCTGAACCTTACCGCCCGCCACGACTACAACACAAGAGCCCCAGCTCACCGCCCTATAAACCATGGCCTCCTTCGACGCCTCCAACGGCCTCCTCAGCCCGCCGCCCAGCGCCGAACCCATAAACGGCGAGGGCTGCAACGGTTCGCGCACCGGCTTCCAGGCTGGGGGCGCCAAGCACTCCCGCGTGAGGACCGTCCCGGCGCCCATCAGCGTGTCGCAGCCGTACGGGAACGGCGGCGGCCAGATCCTCATGACGCCGGCCACGAGCACCATGCCCGTCAAGTATCAGCTGCCGGAGTATACGGAGCCGGCGTGCGACCACGAGCACGGTAATGGGCACGCGCACTCGCATGCGCACGCCGCCGCCCACGCGCACGACGGGAGCGCGGACAAGTCGTTCCTGACGAGGTTAATTCTCGACTCCTTCACCGAGTGGCCTCTCCTCCACGCCATCGTAGTGGAAAAGGACTCGCGGCGGATCTTTTACTTCATGTGGTATGTCCCTTCACCCCTCATCACCCGAACCACTGCTGACGAGGCAGCCTCAACGTCTCGTTCATGGTCGTCCAGGGCTTCTACGGCTACGTCACCAACTCGCTGGGCCTCCTGAGTGACACGGTCCACATGTTCTTCGACTGCGTCGCGCTGCTGGTCGGGCTGGTGGCCGCCGTGGCGAGCAAGTGGCCTCGCAGCCAAAAATTCCCGTTCGGCCTCGGAAAGATGGAGACGCTGAGCGGCTTCGCAAACGGGATCCTCCTCATGTGAGTCCCGTGTCCCCTGGCGCAGAGTGAACGGGGAGAGCACCACTAACGCACACAGCCTCCTGAGCGTGGAAATCACCTTCGAAGCCTTCGAGCGCATCTGGGACGGGTCGCGCCCCAAGCGCCTAGGCGAGCTCCTCGTCGTCAGCGTCCTCGGCCTGCTGGTGAACCTAGTCGGCATGACGGCCTTCGGCCACCACCACCACGGGCCGTCCGACGAGGGCTGCGCGCACTCCCACGACAACGAGAACATGCAGGGGATATACCTGCACGTCCTGGCCGACACGCTGGGCTCCGTCTCCGTCGTCATCTCGACGCTGCTGACGCACTGGACGGGGTGGTCCGGGTGGGACCCCGTGGCGTCGGTGTTCATCTCGCTGCTGATCTTCTTGTCGGCGAGGCCCTTGGTTGTGGCGAGTGCGAAGAGGTTGCTGATCGGGGTGCCGGATGATGTCGAGTATAACCTTAGGAATGTGCTGGCGGGGGTGGCGCAGGAGAGGGGGGTTGTGGGGTGCGCTGTTCCGAAGTTTTGGCTGCAGGATGGGGGTGGGCACTCGCACTCTCACGACGATGAGCATTCTCATTCCCACGACGATGGGCACTCTCATTCTCACGACCATAGCCACGACCACTCTCACTCGCACGGTCACTCTCATTCCCATGACCACTCCCACTCCCACTCCCATGACCACGATCATGATCACAAGCAAGAGCACGACCACTCCCACAACCACGGCACCCGCCGCCTCCAAGGCATAATCCACGTCGTCGCAGCCCGCGGCTTCCCCCTCGACGACGTCCGCCAGCGCGTAAAGGCCTTCCTCGCCCGCAACGCCATGGACGTCGTGGTGCAGGTCGAGCGCGAGGGCGACGCGAGCTGCTGGTGTGGCTTCGGTAGGACGGGGCCCGCGAGGCCTGCCGCGAAGATTGGGATCAAGGACATGTAGGCTCTGTTGAATCGTCGGGGTTGGAGTTGTTGGGAGTTGGGGAGTAGCGTGGTTTTTTCTTGTATTCTTGTTTTGTATAGGTTTGGTTGTTATGTATGGGTTTGGGTTTATGACGGGGGTTGATGTGGTGTTTGTGGGGGGATAGACGTGTGGAAAGCGGTGTTAGGAGAGGTTCGGAAGAGGTTGTGGAGTGGGTCAGAGGCTGGGGGTTAGCGATGTAGTCTATGTATTCTTGTAATAAGAGGTGATTCAGCGATCTGGATTTCAGATACATGTAGGCAGAAGTGACTTGCTTGACATTAATACCCGAGACATCGGCTACGGCGAAAGCGAAAGCACATCGGACACGCACACCAATCGGGTAGTAAGTCTATAGCAGATGTCCTATCACTCGCCGGGGATGGACTGCCGACATGCAGCGGGCTCGTCTAACACTCAGCCTGTATTAACGGTCCTTCCCACCGAAACTCGATTCAGCCGGTTACGCCCGGATGGGGTGGCGGCAGCGCGCAGAGCCAGCCAGTAAATCCGCGTTGACGATCCCGTTCCACCTGCCCGACAATCAGGAGACCTCTAAGTTCGATCCCTCTGACACCCGGTTAGCCCCGGGGGCATCGGGGACTCGCTCCCGCTCGGCAGTCACGCATCTTTAATGCCCGTCGTGTACTCGCGCTGCATATACGCCTTGTGTGCCGACAGCGAGCTATGCGTGGATGAGTATTGGGCCTCGGCTAGCCCGCCACGTCTTTGCCCTGACAGCGGTCACCGTGGCACGAGGTGCCCGGGAGTGTGGTCCGCAGAAATGTGGGGGCATACTGCCAGTCAGATGGCTCGTAGGTTCACCCCTGATAAGACGGAGTGCTGCTGTCCCGGACGGTCGGGACGGAGCAACAAGCACCATCAGCCCGTACCGCCCTCGGGACCGCGCCGGCATACACGGCCGAATGCCACCATCAGACGACAAACTTTCCACCACAAGCACTGCACACATCCCCTCTCACCCCTCTCGCCCTCTCCTTGTCCGCTTCCGAGAGGCTGTGTTCGTCCGCTAGTCGGAGGAGCTCCGCGGGCAGGAGGTTCGGCTTCCCGCATAGGGCGCACTGCCTCGAAGTCGAGGGAGCGAGGACGGGGAGTGCAGAGGTTGCGCAACGGGCTGATTTCGTTAGTATCCCCATCGCAGCACGAGAACGGTATGGAGTTATCAAGGGTGAGGAAAACGGGTGAGGAGGAGTTAAACTTACCAAAGATGTGCCCAGCACCGCAGACGAACTCTCCCGCAACGAGCTCCAAAGAAGCCTTGCACAAAGCACAACCCATCCCCTCCCTAACCCTCTCAAACACCCCTCCCAAGACCGGCTCCGCATCCGTCGAGAAACCAGGGACTTCCGGGCCCCCGCCGTACATCCACTCCCACGCCCTCCCCTCGGCACTCAGTCCATCCTTCGCCATTCCCACTGAGCTCCCTCTCCGCGCCGTCGCAAACGCCACGCGGGATCTGAAGATCCGATCCGGCATCACGGCGCTGTGCTTCGAGTACAACGCTACGCTCGCCCCTCCCTCAACCGACTGCGCGAGCGCCCAGATCCTAACCCGTCGCGTCGCAACCCTCGGCTCGTTTGCCTCTGGCTCCTCCGCTGGCTCCGGCTCGTCCTCGCCTTCCGAGGCAGAGGAGCCGGAGGCGGAGTCGAGTGGGTAGTACGACTCTGACACCGGGACCGTGGAGTTGGCGAGTTTGGAGATTGTTGTTGCCCAGGTTGGTGGGTCCGGAGGTGAGGGGTGGTTGTGTTGGAGCCAGATTTTTGTGGTGGAGGTTGCGGTTAGGCGGGTGAGGGTGTAGAGGGGGAGGGGGTGTGTTGCTACTGTAGAGTTTGGGGGCGGTGGGTGGATTATGATGCCTGTTCCTGTTAGATGGGTCTGGAGATGGAGGGCCGGGACGTACCGGTTATGGGGTTGTGGTAGGTTACGTCTGAGGCCGGGGGATACGCCGTTCCGCAGTCCCGTGTCCGGTGTCCCGGGAGAGCAGGTCCCTGCCCAAGGATATCAACCTCGAATACCTTGGCAACAAGCGGCGTAGCAATGACCCCCCGACAGACCCTCGTCCCCCTAATATCCCACATCTACAACCGTCAGCTCCAAGTCCTATCCTCCCAGCATGTAAACTTACCGCGTCCTCCCATACGACAAACGCGTCACTGGAAAGGTAACAGCATATCCCCAAAACATCCTCCTCACCAACCCGCACGTCGGGGACCTTCCCGCGCTCCCACTCTCCCAGCGTTACCCTCCGGAACCCGACGTAGTTTGGCGCAATGTAAGAAATCACGGCGGTCCGGGTGCCGTTTTTGGTATGCCAGGGCGACCATTCTATGGAAAAGGCTGAGCCGGAGGGGACGTAGTCCGGGTCATGCACCTGCGCGTTGTTAGACGCCAAATGAACGAATGGCAATGAGCGGGGGGAACTTACATCTGCGCTGATATGAGGCCCCGGGACCTTGACTCTCGCAACCTCGTCAATCCTCCAAGCCGGCCCCTCAGAGTTCATGCCTTCCCCGACATCCTCAACATACTGCACTGCCAACACCACCAGCTCCTCCACGTCGGTATGATACCCCAACAGTGCCCTCCCACCCCCGACCTCTGCACCCCACGCAAACGCTTTAATCCTATCCCCCTTGACCGAGAACCCACTCCCCTCGGGCAAGGGCATACTCCCCCCAACCCCCCAAAGCAACCTCCAGTGCCTGAAATCCCTCTTCCCGCCGTCCGCGCCGTTGTCCCTCGCCAGCACCTCCCCCCACGCGAGAACCATCCCTTTCGTCAGCAGCGCCGTGACGATGGGTCTCAGGTTCGGACCCAGCCCGGCAGGCGACCACTGCACGCCCACAACCTGATTCAGCGCTGACCCGAACCCCGTCACGACGCCGACGCCGACGCCCTGGAAGTCATCCTCCTCCTCGTCGAACTCTACCTCCGCCCCTTGAGCCGCCAGAAGACCCCTATTCACGCGCGGGTCCGTGAGGTGGGGGATGAGTATCCGCAGCGGGGCAGCAGAATACTGCCTCTTCTCCCTGATCCTCTTCCTCAGAAACCAAGGCCTCTCACCCCCATCCTCGCCACCATCAGCGGTGCGTCCCCTCTCACTCCCGCTCACTCCGTCCTCATCCCCAGACGACTCTTCCTCCTCGCCTAGCCGCGGCGCGTTCCGGAAGTGGGGCAGGTAGACGTGCACCGAGTCGTCGGCCGCGACGGCCAGCTCGCCGTCGGGGGACCAGGCGAGGGACTGGGGTGTGTGCAGGCGGGTGGCGATGACTTTGAAGGGCGCCAGGGGCGGGATCTGCGATGGGCGCATCGTGGTGCTGTTTGCTGAGATGCCGGGGAGTTGTGCCTGTCTCGTTGTGGCTTGCCTCTCACTGTGTTTTCGGGGCTGTGGTCCACGGTGCGATGTTTAATATGGTTACAGGTCAGGGAAGCCTCCCTATATCTAGGTGAATTTTCAGTTCGAGCCGTTTGGGCGTCGTCGTTGTTGCTGGTGTCTCACGAAGAAGTTGTGAGCGTCGACAGCAAGCTTGATGTAAAGCTGGCGGCCAGTCACTGACAGCTGCCAGCATGTGTCACACGAGCCACTCTCTGAGGTCCGTGGTGGTTGCGATGCTCGCTTGGGTATTATATTGAAATCATCTTATAGCCCGACAACCGTCGTAAAGTACAAGCAGTTCCCTTCCTCCTTATTACGCCGTCCTAGCCCCGGTCTCCTACGCAGCCTCCATGTACGAGCTGATCCCCCACAGCAGCGCACACCCTGCCACGGCCGTCGCCCCGTAAATCTTCTTCGCCCACCAGTCCTCGTCCGAGAGCATCTTGGCAGCCGGCACCTCGACCCTCCTCTCCGCCCACGTCCTCGACCCGGCCTCCGAGCCATTCCCCTCCGCCGCCGCCACCCCTCCCCGCGCCTCCTCCTCCTCAGCCGCCCTCCTCAACTCCGCAATCGCCCTACTAAGCCCCAACAGCTCATCCTCGCCCTCCGTAGCATTCCCCCCCTGCACCTCGACCCCCTGCACATTCCCAAAGAAGTCCGTAATAAGCCTCTTCCGCGCCGCCTCCTCGCCCCCCGGGAACAAATCATACCGGAACCCGGGGTTCGAGTGGATCTTGCTCACGTCGTAGCTGTCAAATAGGTCGCCTACCGTCTTCTTGCTGCCCATGTCGCGCACCTGGCCCTCGAGGAACTCGAGGTTGTAGTAAGTGTAGCGGTCGATGACGGCGACGCCGACGTCGTTGTCGGCGTGGTGGGAGTACGAGGACTGGTCGAGCTCCGAGGAGCCCGTCGCGATGATGTTGGGGGAGTAGAGCTTGCTGTACATTGTGTTGGCCTGGCAGGTGTCGATCATGAAGAGGATCTCGTGGTAGCTGCCACTTGTCAGTATCTTTCGCGCGTTGGTGGCTTCGTATTGGCTTACCGCTTCTTCTCCCACATCTGCTCAAAGGCGTCTGCCAGGTCAAACGCCCCAATCTCCTCCGCATCCTGGAACTTCAGAAACTCGTTCCCCCCGTGCCCCGTCATGTACACCAGCACATTACTCCTCTCATCCGTCAACAACCTCTTACTCCTCGGCATCTCGTCCCCCACCCGATCTGTCAACAGCCGTATAAAGTTCTCAACCGTAACCTCGTACCCGCGGTAGTCCACCTCGATGTTGTCCCCGTACAGGTCGACGGCGCGGTCCGAGTTGCTGTAGACCGTCCCCGGGAAAGCGTTGCGCGGGTTGCACGCCATGTCGTCGGGCAGCATCAGGATGATCTGCGAGTCGGGGATTCCGAGGCGCTTGACGGTGCGGTACATGGAGAGCACGTTGGAGAGGTGCCGGTAGTTGAACCAGAAGCGTGAAGTGCCGACGAGCACCGCCCAGTTGCTGGTGTGCTGGGCGAGCGCCGCCGGCGCCAGGAGGGCCAGCGCGGCGAGGAGGGCGATCTGCATCGTGGGTCGGGTATCTCGTGTTGTGGTGGGAATAGGCTGTCTCGGGAGCGTCGGTGGGAGGGAGGATCGCGACGGGCCGGAGAGGTGGTTGAGACGGGGAGGATGACGGAGCGTGATTACCAAGACATCACCGTGTACTCTCTCGTACCTAGAAGTTCCGCGATTGGCCGAGGAATGCGGAAGCTAGGGAAGCGGACAGATGACTAAGCCCCGACGTGGACCTTCGACCCCTGAACACCAGGACCCACTCCCGACATCACTGCTTCACTTACACAACACAACACAGGCGGCCCAACACGGCCATCACCGGGAAAATACCCCGATATGTACAGGGATTTCATGGCGCCTACTCAGGAGAAAATATCCTATTTTATTTGATATAATGACAACACCGCAGCGGAGCTCGTTCCTAATGAACTCCTCAAGTATTAGCGTTTTACTCTCGAGTCGATGACGCCCCCACCACTGTTGTTGTGACAGTACTTCGATTGTCCGTCACAAAGTCTATTCACTCGACAAATAGAAACTGTGAATTTACTGTGAGTTTTAAATTACCAAGTCCACCAGAGAGGCTGACCCTACTTCCTTTGGTAAGAAATTGGCACGGCAATAAAAGCGGTGGGTGCAAGTTCACTTCACAAAGGCAGATAGCCCTTATGAGGGAAATCCAGTCTCCTATACTCCCCATTATTGAACAGGACATGTTAAATTGTATTCCTCCTATGAGTGATTCAGTAGCCGTGACGAATAGACGAAAGGCTGGTAGTGCTGGAGTAAGAACAGAGGACTTGGTTTCTTGGTGATGTCCGCTCCAGGGCCGATTCACCACAAGTGCTCCAGGCAAAGAGAACCGTGACCATCTAGCTCCAGGGCTGCTTAGCCATATAAATCATCAGCCTTCCACGCATTCGATTCCTTGGATATCGGAAACCTCCAAACGCGGCAGAGCACACTTCCCACTTCTCCCGCAACGAGACCAATATGGCAACTCACAACATCAATCCTACCGCCACCATTACAGGCCTCCATGACTACATGAGGTATTACGTTCCCTTTATCCGGGGGATGATGACGTTCACCATGTTAGTCACTCTGGATTACATTCTGTGTTTCCGCGCCCTTCCATGGCTTTTGAACACCATATACCCACCGCCTAAACCACCTTGCCCCTTATCCAAGCTCCCAATGGATGTGCTCCTTAACATTATAGACCACTGCCCCGCCCCAACACAGGCTATCCTCGCCAACACTTCAAAGGTTGTCAACGAGGCAACCAAGCGGTGGTACTCCGTCAAGAGGAGCGACCTCATCTACAGTGCACGGTCCGAGGTGGTCTTTACCCTAGCTCAAAATCTCTCCAACATGACCCCGTGCTGGGACTTCGACCGCCTCCACCCGGTTGATACTACCAATACCCCGTGGGTACCGTACCTCCACCTTGGCCTCAACTACATCATCTCCCACACACACGTCGCCCTGGCCCTAAAGTTCCGCCGCCTTGGGATCCAAACGGAGTACCTCGAGCGCCCCATGACGCCGCGAAGTACCAGCCTCGCGTCCCCCAGTGGCTCGGAGCAGGTGTGGACCCGAGCCGAGCCCAGGATCGCCCGCGGGAGGGTTATCCTCCGTGAGACGCTCAGGACGTTCGAGGGGCCGCTGGCCCGTTCCGTCCTCGCCACGCCCTACGAGAACATCAGGATCGGGCGCCTCTATGCACGGAAGCGGCGCGACCCGAGGTCAGGTCGGCCTTTCGCGCCTCCTGATGGCGCTGACGGTCCCAAGGACGCGGTTCGGTTCGCTACGTCGTGTAAGAGGTGCCGCGTGGACGTGGGGATCACGGTGTTCCACGACTCCTGGGTCATGAACGCGTAGAAGAACCTGGGGACAGAGACCCGGGAGGGCCTTTGGGACCGAAAGCTGATGACGTCGACGTTTACCGTGGCGGTGCCGAATCCTATTGACCGTGATAGCGGGAGATGGGTGCCGCATGAGATGGGAAGTGTCAAGATTTTGTGGAAGAAGGGGAAGCATTGTGATGGGGAGCGTAAAACGAAGGCCTTAGGTGGGAAAGAAATATGATGGGTTGCAGATTGGCTGGAGACTTTGTGTGTTTGCAGGAATCAGGGGCTATCTCTCATCCCTGCCCTTGGCTAGACGACCTAAGAGAAAGTATCCATATAACGCGTGTCTGCTAACCCCCTCCATCGTAGCCACATGCCCCACGCTCCATGCCTTAGGGCGGCTCTGTCAACCTGAATCACAGGCTCCTGCCGTCCATCCTCACCACACCGGGCCGTCCAGTTCCAAGTCCTACTCATACTAAGGCACATAAACCGGCTGGCATGGTCTTCAGTTCACCATCTCCACCGACCCAATGGGCATCTCGTTTCCAAGGATCTAGATCACTCGATGAGGAACGAGCTCGAGGTCAGGGACCAGCAATAGAAAAATGCCGGCTTCAAAACGGCCAACTCTCGTTGGACGTGGACAGTTTCTCTCGTAAGGTCGAGACCACGCTCGTCCGCACTAACCTGTGCATCTGCATACGCCAACAGGTACCGCACTGTCGGCAGGGAGAAGCCATCCGTAGCGATGGATGGCCCACATGGTGAACGGTCGCCGGCAGGGGATGTGGAGTCGAGGCGACAGAGTGTAGGAAAAGGAGTACGGATTGTTGATTCAGAAGAGTGCCGCAAAGTGTGCCTCGAAGGCAAGAAATGCGACTGTGATGCCCATGGGATTCGGGGCGAAAAGTCGTGAGGTATGGAACCAGACTGGTATTCGCTAACCACTTCAGGCGTTGCCGCCGGCAAACGGTTCTGTTATCCCATTGAGTAACGTGACAGATTTCGTTACCGACACTTCTGGGAGGCTCCAAAATGATGAACATCATGAACAGAGACTCCCCGCAGGCCGCAACTCCTGGGATGGTCGCCATGCCGTCAGGTGTGTCCTCCAGGTCGCATTAAGCATCCCCCCTTGCTCTCGTCCAGCTTCTTATATGCATCCATGATAAACTTTTGAGCCGCCCCGCCCCAGACCTGGTCGAGGCTAGGGAGCTTCTTGAAGAGGTCCAGGATCTCGCGCTTCTCGAACCGGACAAGATAATTGGCTGCATTTATAGAGCTTTCGCTGATGGTCGTGGATGTGGACGGAGGGTGCTTCAGGGAATTGGTCTCATTTTCCATCGCCCGAATGGGCTCGTCAGACTTCGTGAACCGGGTCATCTATATACTCAACGGCACCCCGGGGACCGCAGAGCAGCGAGGAGCGGGGTCGACTACGAAACCGGGGGACGCTGTTAATCTCACGGACGTCCTCAAAAACTCGAGAGCCAGGTGTCGGAGTTGTTAGCTATTAGAGTTAGCCTTCTATCCGAGGTGGATCTCACTTAGTCCAGGGCAGGGCGGGTATGTCCACTTACACCTGGTACCACCGGATGTCGGGAAGCACTGTCATCTTCACCCACCCTCACACCTGGTCGACGCAGAGGCGCCCGTTCGGATCATGACGGTGACTCTGCCAAGATCGGAGACAATGCGCCATCTCTAGTCGTGAGTGGCGGGTGAGTGTCGGGTGTCGGTGAATATTAACAGGCCATCACCACAAGTCCGGACTACACTAAGCCCCACAGCGGAGGACAGCATGCGAGCACTTCCGAAGTCGGCTTCACCTTGGGTCTAACTCTTGCTCCGCCACGACGGCGTCGTGTCTCAGAAAGCCCGGCCATCCACACCTTGCATGGCCCGATGATCGAGCCACGTCGGAGGCAGCGCATCCGTGGTGTAGACCTGACTCCTCATTCCGGGCGAGACGTCTTCCCATTTCGCCGGCGGATGTGACGCTATTTGTACCAAATCGGGAACAAGGGCTGAGACAGTCCGTCCTCTGCGTATCCGTGGGGGTCGCCCTATATGACAGACGGCGAGCTTACTGCCGGACGCCGCTTCTTTTTGTGGATCTTGGCAATCGCGGTTCCGCAAAGAAATCAATCTTCGTTGTGCACGAGATCAATGGCGTGGTTTGTGCCTGGCTAGCTGCAGCGACCCCTCATAATCACATGCTCGACCCGGTTTTCCCACATGCTCCGCAACCCTGGTTTTGACCAAGCCGTGACTCAGCCGGAAACCCCCTCTCCCCTTGATGTCATGTACCCCTCGCAAACAAGCAGCGACGAAAGCTTAAAGGGAGAATCAACATTTGCTTGTGATACTGTCTCTGGAGTCGAGGGGCATCTTGACTGCAAGCCGTAACTGTCTTTCCAACCCCAGTGTCCAGCGACCAGCAGAGACCTTGCACTGCAAAGAGATATATCCTGGGCGCCACGCAGGGACCCACGTGTGATTGGAGCAGCAGCTCATGCGCAGATCCCGGACTGGCGAAAGCCCGCTGATTCGCCGTCATTTGCCTCGACCGAAGCGACTCATCGCCTATTGAGGAGCGAAGAGGAGACATGATCCGTTTTTAGGCCCGGCACCGCTGTTGAAAACCGGAAGGACGCACCCTGACAAATCTCCTTTGATCCAGACCAGACCACCCCTTGCTCTCTCTAGGCAGCAGCTTCTCTCCCGTCTTCTTTTCATCTTCGGTCGACAATCTGCGCGCGCCCTGCATATTCACCGCCGTCCGTCTCGCTCCCCGCTCTGAGAGCTTGGCTCGCCCGCTTCCGTGACCCCCGCACCCAAGCTCCCAGCGTCGCCTCGCAGCGTTGCCCCTCGTCCCGCTACAGCGACACCCCTCGGGCTGATGGCCATCGTCCTCCCCGTCGCAGAACACCACCCTATGGGTCGCCCGCGTCGTTGACGATATCCCATCCCCTGTCCCGATCGGCGGCTCATCTGGCGTCGGCACCACCCCTTGCGCGCCCCCGCCGGCATCCGCGGATTCCCCTGAGCCTCGACGCGCCCGGGATCGTAATTATCCGCGACGAGCGACGACAGCCCCTGAAACCTCTGGCCCGGGGTCCCGCGTAATACGCTGTCTGATACGGACCAATACGAGGCGCTGCGGCGGCGCCACCCTGACACAGCGCTCTGCGCCTGCGCCAGGACCCAGAGGCTCGACGAGCGAACATGACCAACCTCCGACCTCACGACCTCACGACCAGCACACCGCAACCAGACCCAGCTTCGCCCGTCAAGATGGGGAAGCCTCCAGCGTACATCTTCGTCGTCAGGTAAGGAGCCCAACAGACCCCGCAGCTAGCCCTGCTAACAGCCCCCCAGGCACGGCAACAGGCTCGACGTCGCCGACAAGGACTGGGCCGCCACCTCCGCGACCCCCTACGACTCCCCCCTCACCTACGGCGGCTGGCTGCAAGCCCGGACCCTAGGCGCCAAGATCGCAAACATCCTCACCGAGGCCGAGGCCGAGGCTGAACACCAAATTTCCGAGAGCGACGCCGAGAGCACGGCGGACGCGGAGTACGCCGTCGCAGAGCCGAAGCCCAGGAAGAAGCGGCGCTTCAAGGTCGCGCTCCACAGCTCCCCGTTCCTGCGGTGCATCCAGACCTCGGTGGGCATCAGCGCGGGCCTCTGCGAGCCCCCCGGCACCCCGCCCGCCTACCCGCGGCAGAACCGCTCCAACAGCGTCGCGACGCCCCACGTCACGCGGCCCCTCGCCCGCCGGTCGACGGCGTCGCCCGTCCTCTCGCCCATCGGCTCCGAGCCGCTCATGAACCCGCTCGACCTCAAGGGGACCAGGTTTGCGCACCGCGTGTTTCCAAAGGTCGTACTCCGGCTCGACCCGTTCCTGGGGGAATGGCTGTCGCCGGACTACTTTGAGACAATGTCGCCGCCGCCCGCTGCGTCGGGTATGCTAGACCCCGCCAAGGCCGAGCTCCTCCGCCGGGAGGACTACACGAAGTACCCGGACCCGGGGCTCCAGATAACGCCCGTGATACCAAACGGCGCCAACCAGCTGTGGAAGGCCGACAACGACACCCCACTCGAAAGCGTCTCGAGCCTAGCGAACGCCCTGCCCAGCCCCGCCGAGACGCCGCCAGGGGGCTACATCGCGCCGACGCCGCACTACGCCATCTCGAATAACATGCCGATACCGGAGGGCTACGTGGCGCACGCGCGCGACGCGTGCCTGACGGTTGACTGCCAGTGGGACTCGTCGCGGCCGCCGCAGGGCTGGGGGGACGGGGGCACTTACGGCGAGGAGTGGACGGCGATGCACAGGCGGTTCCGGGGCGGGGTGCAGAAGCTTATGGAGTGGTATGCCGGGTGCGAGAAGCCGACTGATCTGGACTGGGCGGCGGGGGATAGGCCTAATAGAAAGGCTAATGGGGGTGGTGTGGAGGAGGAGGAGGAGGAGGAGGAGGAGTCGGTGGTTGTGCTGGTTTCGCATGGGGCGGGGTGTAATGCTCTCATCGGGGCGATAACGCACCAGCCGGCGCTGATGGACGTCGGCGTCGCGTCCATCACCCTCGCGGTGCGGAAGCCGAAGGGGGAGTACGAGGAGGTCGGGCCAGGCGGCGAGTTCCCCCCCGTGCACCAGGTCTACGACCTCAAGATGACGGCCAACACGGACCACCTCCGCGGCGTGACGTCCGGGTCGTCGTCTGCGGCGGCGGCCGGCGCGTCGCGCGGCGCGGTGGTCCGCGGGCGGGGCAACACCGTTTCTTCGATTGGGCAGGGCGTCCTCGCCCCCTTTACGTACACCGATTCCTACGGGTACGGGAGTCCCTCCGTCGGGTCGTCGGTGGGGATCGGGAGGAAGGGGTCCAAAGGCCCGTCGACTCTGTCCTCGGAACTCGGGCCGGAGAGTGTGAGCGGGAGTGAGAGGGTGGTGCCGACGCCGCCGGTTAGGCAGGGGAGTCTGGGCCTCTGGAGCCCCGTGAAGAGGGAGGCTGACGAGGACGACTTGTTTCCCGACTTTGATAGGGGGGTTGCGGTGAGCAGCGCGGATGGGTCTCGGTCGAATTCTGCGTTTGACGAGGGTGGGGGCGTTAGGGACAGCGAGGCGGCGCTGGCGCTGCCGGACTTTGGGAGGTCGGTGGAGGAGGAGGAGGAGGATGATGGTGGGGGGCTTTGGATGGAGAGGAGGGAGAGGAGGTGGAATAGCTAGGAGATCTACTCTAGCGTGGTGTGGAGTGCGCAGGAGTGAGCAGGACTTGGGGGGGGGGGAGGTGGGAGTGGGGGGATAAGGAGCGTGCGAGGGAGTGAAGGGATTGGGAGTGCTATGTTATACCTCTAGCGATGATACCGATGTGGGATACCAATTTCTTTTTTATGCGTTTATCTATCTTATTTGCTCTCCTCTCCATAGCTTTCGCTCGGCGTTTTGAAACATTTACATTCGGCGCGGCTTGACATCAACGTGCCTGTTTTACTACTTGTATGGTACATGGCTGGTAGTCTAGTACTTTCTACCTTGGAGGCCAGCCTTCAATTGTGAAGGTGTAGGTCGTATACGTGTGTCGATTGTTCTGGGGACTTGATAGTTGGTGAGGTGTAAGGTGTAGTTTGAGGGTCGGAAGATGTCACGGGTCCCGCGAGGGGTGGGGCACAAAGGGGGGCTTGGCTGCTTCTGACCGAGGATGTCTTCCCCACCTTTCCTCAACTCTCACCGCCGTCCTCCTTTATGAGATACAGGCACTACATGGACACATGGATTCGGCCCGCTTAGACACGAGAACTGGCCCAGTGAGGATCTGCGGCGTCAAGGCGCCCCGAGGAGAAGGAAATGAGAACTTTGGAACCGCGACTCTATCTGCAGTATATGTACATCTAAGAACCGGCCAACAACAAAGATCTATCCACGCAGCTCTATCCCCCATCTCTCCACCTTTTCCACCCTTCCACCTCGATCCCCGCAGCACCTCCCGTCTGACAGACGCTTAGTTAAACGCCTTGTTCATGGCCTGGTGCGCAAGCTCAACCCCCAGGAACGTCGCCGCATTAGCCGGCACAGCCCTCGCAAGCGCGGGCCCGAAGCCGGGGAAGAAAGCCTTCAGCCCGCCCCGCCCGTAGACCTCCTTGATCACCCCGCCGAGCGTAACGTTGCCCTCGGCGGTCTGCAGCCTGCTCTTGACGGTGTCGACGGGGAAGACGGGGACCCACATGGCGACGCCGGCCGCGGCGCCCGCGCACGTAACCGCCGTGAGCGAGAGGTCGCCGCTCGGCTTGCCGGTGATGGGGTCCCGGGGCGTCAGCTCCCGCTTGATGTACTCGTACGCGGCGAAGTAGGCGGCGCTCCCGGGCCCGTCCCTCGCCAGCGTCGCGGCGCTCCCCCTGAAGACGGACCTCAGCCCGCCCTCCTTGTACAGCTGGCGCACGACGTCGCCGGCGCCCGAGTACCGGGGCTTCTCGCCGGGGGCGAGCGTCTTCTGGCCCTGGACCTGCAGGATGACCTTTACGCGCTCGAAGGGGGCCGTGATGAGCGTCATTGGTATCGCGGAAAAGAAGCCGGCGGCCGAGGTCTGGCCGATTGTGAGGGGGGTGGTGGCGGAGGTGGAGGTCGAGGAGCGGACGATCGTCTTGCCGAGGTCATAGCCCCAGAAGGAGACGGCGACTGGGGGTGCGTTAGCGGTCATTCTCATCCGATCTACCCATTTGACCCTGCCCTCCCTACACTAGGGAGGGGACGAAAGAAAAGGGGAGGGGAGGAAACATACACATGGGCGTAACGCCAATGAGCGGCGCGCTAACCCCGGCATACAGCCCCCTCCGCAGCCCATCCCGCGCAATGCTCTTCTTCACCACGTCCACGGCCGACTTGTAGACGCCGCTCTCCGCCGTCTGCAGCCGCACCTTGACGAGGTCGAAGGGGTGGCCGACCACCACGGCGCACACGCCGCCGAAGCCGCCCGCCGCGAAGGAGCGCAGCTGCGCCGCGAGGGGCGAGGGCGCCGCGGCGGGGGCGGGGGCGTGCTCGGAGGGGGTGGCGGGCTCGGGCTTGGACATTTTCGCGGTCTGGTGGTTTGGTGAGGGGGTGGGAGGAGGAGGAGGTGGGAGGGAGTTTTGGGAGTGGGAGCGTCGAGGTAGGTATAGGTAGGAATGGGGGAAGGGTCGCGCCAAGCTTCGGTAATCCACCGGGAATTTCGACCTTGCCGAGCTCGAACACACCGAGACACTAGGAACGAACAGCGCAGTAAACCAACGACCTCGCGTGACAGGGGAAAAAAGAGACGTTTCTATGAGAAGGAAGAAAAAAAGGAACACAATGAGGGCGCAGACAGCTTTTTTGGGGAAAATTCGGGGTCGAAACGCTAGCTCGAGAGGCGCGCGCGCGGCGTCTACAAGTACGCCGAACACACCGAGGGCGCTACGTCACGGTTCCTTGGGCCGAGGCAGAGGGCGGCTGGCGGCTGTGGGAGAGCTGCGAACGCCAGGGTGGTGGTGGCGGGGTTGGTGTGGGGCCCTCTTCGACTTTCACAAGCCGCCAAGCTTATTTTGGTCTTTGCCCTGGGCTGGGGTAACGCGCGGGAGATGGGACGAGTGGCGAATGTCGGGGAAACGGTAGCTGCGCGGGGGAAGCAGAATATCGAGGAAGTGTTCCGGTTCTTGTCACTTGTTCGGGAACAGAGGGATAGGCAAGATTTTGAGTCGTTATAGCTTCTTCCGCTTCTGGCGATGGATTGGATTCCTCCAGCCATCGAATTACCTCGGCCGAGCGGCGGGCCCACCTCGGCGAGGAGGCGAGGGCATAACCCTCTAGATTCATACAGTCGATAGATGCATATCTCCGACGGGCCATCTCCAGATCTGGACATGCAAACCCATCGGTCTTCCCCAGCTCCACCCCACAGGCCCCACCAACTCCATCGACAGCGGTGAACCGTGCTGGTCCCGGAGCCTAAACGGCACGACGCCCAACTCGCGACACCGAGCATCAAAGACGGGACGCGAGAATCGCATCATATCCCCCGACCCCCGCCCGATTTACAACGTTGGAAAGCTCATCTAGTCCACTTCCAGACGAGTGCGGGATATTCGACCCGTATCCTCTCCGCCAACCCCGCAGCCGTTTGGAGCTCCGGTACCTTGCTTGCAGTAGTGCCGACCCCAAGACACGGGTGGACCAAGGAAGCCCGGCGTCATCCTACCGGCCAAACTATCGCGAGGGGCTCGCGAGCGGGACATCATCTCCCGAGACCACGCGCCGACTGCATCCTCTGGCGCTTTATACTGCCATCCCGTTCTTTGTCGGGATGCCCCATCTCCGCCTTTCTTCTCCTCCCATGGCCCCTCGGCTCGTCGTCTCTCACCGTCCCTCGCACCCTCGCACGTCGAGCCTCAGGGTAACCCACCCCACGGCTCGGACCCGAGAATCCCGTCTGCAATCCTCGAATCCTCTCTTGACACATACGCGGGTAATATCCTGAGCGCCGTAAATCGAGTAGTTAAATCCCTCGATGTAACCGCACTCTCCGTTCCGCCCGCCCGAGGTCATCCGCCCGACCTTCCCCCTCCCCGCACCCCTCCGCGCTCCTCCGCGCTCCGCCTCTCCGCACCTCCACACCTCCGCATTCCCTCCGCTTCCATCCCCACAAAGTCCGCACTCCGTGTCTGCCACTAGTGCCAAAGTCACTCTGTTTCCAAGTACAAGTCTCCAGGGTCCTCGCTCACCTCTCTCCCAACCCCCGCTATACCAACGTCGTATCCCCACAACCGGCCTCACTACCAACACCGCGAACTGAGACACGTTCAGACGCGTTTAAACATTGCATCTACAGCTGGCCTCACAATAGACTCATTATGACAAGACCAATAGTCAAGACATGAAGGCACTTTATAAAAAGTAGTAACAAAAGAAGAGAAATACAGGATATTCATCAAGTCTACATTCCCCCAACCCCTCTACCTCCTCGTCCTCTCCATATAGGACCTCCCGCAGAAAAGAAAAGTACCCCAAATCTATCTCTGAAATTCGAAGATATTACCAGACAAAGCTCATCATTTGATCGAAACCTCGAACGCGCAAGGGGCGAGTCCGGTAGGAACAGTAGAAGAAAAAATGTCCCATTCTGTCCCGCCACGGGTGCAATCTAGGGGCGGACCGGCGGCTGGCTGCATCCCCAAGCTGAAACAATAGGACCAGCGGGACGGGAACGAGAAGAGGTCTTCTCCCAGGTCGAACTCCAAGCGCGCGTTCAGGAGCCTGGGATCCAACCAGACACAACTTGTCTGGCGCCCGAGACAAAGAGTGAAAAGAACACTCAAAACTCGAAAACAAAAAGCAAAATGGTGGTCGAATGTAAAACACCCGTCATGCAAAATCAACCCAACGCCGCAGCCAACGAGACCTCTCACTCAGTGTCCGGCGGCCCCGGAAGCGGCTTCCTCTTCAGCGACCCAATCCCGCCAGCCGAGCTCTGCGACGACATGACGGTCCGGTGCGACAGCGCCCGCTCCGGCACGCGCCCGACGCGGGGGCTCGCGGGTGATGGCGGGGCCGCGAGCCTCGGGGAGCTGGGGGCGGTGTGGACGGAGAGGGTGTCGGGGGACTTCCAGCCGGAGTGCACGGAGAGAGAGGGGGACTTCGGGCCCGACTGGACGGAGAGAGAGTCGGGGGACTTGGGGCCAGGCTGTACGGAAAGAGCGGCGGGGGTCCCAACGGAGAGGGTCTCCGCAGGCTTCTCGGCGGGCTTCTCCACGGGCTTCTCAGCGACCTTCTCCGCAGGCGCCTCGGCAGGCTTCTCAACGGGCTTCTCAGCGGCCTTCTCAGCAGGCGCCTCGGCGGGCTTCTCAGTCGAAAGCTCAAGAGACCCAATCGGCTCCGTCGGCAGCGGCGAAGGCAGCGGCGTAAACACCACCGGCGGAAGAACAGGGCTCTTCTCCGGCACGGACGGCGGCATCTCAGCAGGGCTAGCAGCCCGCTCGGTGTGCGTCGCCGAAACCGGAGAAGTGCTCGGGGCGGGCATCGGCGCCGACAGGGGACCAGGTGCGGGGCTCATCACACGACCAGGAGCCGGGCTCGCGCGTCCGCCGGGGGAGCTGGGCGTCTGCGATCGCTGCGTCGGGGGCATCGGCTGGTATCGGGGGCCGGGCGAGGTCGGAGCCTGGGGCTGGTTGATGCTCTGCTGCCCGGGTGTGTTGGGCCGGCCGGCGTTGTGCTGGGGGTGCTGGGGCTGCAGCGGGGGAGGGCTCCCGCTCTTCGGCGTCATGGGGCGCCCGGCGGGGTTCACGGGGGGGCCTCCTCGGTGCGGGCCGGGGGCTTCGCGGGGCTTCACGGGGCGGGTCGAGAGACAGGTTCGGGGCGCGACACCCTGGCGGGACCTATCCAGTCGGATGCACAGCGCCTACTACTGTTAGCACACACGGCCGGTTCCGGGCATCCAGATCATAACTTACCCAGCCATCATCATACTCGTGGAGCAGCCTAACAAGCTGCCCAGCCTTCAATCCGAGCTCGTCTTCCAGGCTAGGCTCAAAGTCGAGCTGCACGCGGTGAACCGCAGAACCAGGGGGACCGCCGGCCGCAGCAATGGCCGCAGCCCCGGCGGTGACGGGAGCCTGCTGGCCAGAGGGGACCGAGCTCATGCTGTACTCCGTAGTGGCGGGCGAGGGCGGGACAGCCGCGTGGGGGCCGGGGGCGGGAGGACCCCGCGTTAGGTCAAGCTGCTTAGGCCCGTGGTTGCGAGACGTCTTACGCTGTAGCCCGCGGGCCGCACCCACACCAGCCGCAGCGCCGATCCCGCCGGCGACGGCCGCGGCCACAGCAGTATGCCCGGTGGAGGGAGGGCTCGAGGGTCGCGAGCCAGGCACCTCGGCGTGAGCGCCGAAGGGGTTGGCGGTGTTCTGGCTGCTGCCCGTCATAGGGCGCTCCCACGGGCTGCCGCCGCCAGCGCTCGGCGGAGGCTCGTTACGGGATGCGCCCGCGGCAACCGGGGCCGCACCGGGGACCTCGCGAGTAGCCCCGTGCTGATTCGCCATCGCGCCAGGAGCACCGGGACCTGCACCGGCGAACGCAGCCGACGCGGCAGCAGCCTGGGCCGGGGTGGGAGCGTGGCCGCCCGCCGCGAACCCGCCGTCGTGCTTTTCGTTGTCGAGACTCTGCATGCCCTCCTTCTGCTTCCGCTTCTTGGCGATGAGGAAGAAGATCAAGCCGGCAATGGCGAGCACACCGGCGACGACACCGACGGCAATACCGGCCTTGGCACCGGCCGACATGCCGCCGCTGGTGTCAGGCTTGGAAGATTCGCTGGCGATGGGGGCCCGGGTCCCGGCGGCGGTCGTCTGATCGGGGGCGGCGGTCGTGGCGGCGATGCTCGTGGTGGTCTCCGGGTCGATGGTGCTCGATTCGGTCGTGGACGGGGTGGAGCTGGTGGAGCTGGTCGACGTGCTGCTTTCCGTGCTTGATGACGTCGTGGATGTGGATGTGGACCTGGTGGACGTGGTCTTTTCCGCAATCGTGGACGTCCTGGTGCTGTATCCGGCGACGCTTCCAGAGAACGTCGCTTCAAGCGTCCGATACCTCGTCCGGACGACGGTCCTGGGGCCTGTACCTGGCTTAGCATTGATCGTGGGGCAGTAAGTGTACCCGCTAATTACCTCTCTGAGTTGACGTCTCATCGTCGTCGTCTTCGTCGTCGCTCTGGCGGGGGAAGAGCTCATCGAGGAAGTCGGCCAGGCGATCGCGCCTGTGCAGGTTGTGGTGATGGCGGTTCATCTTGGGTAATGGACTCTCGGTGGGTCTGGGTATCGTCAGGTGCTGGTTCGTGCCAACGGATACAGATACCTCCGGGCCCAACGGTGAGGTTGTCGTCGGAAAGCGGGTCGATCTGTTTGCCGGCAACTACAGGGAGTTGCTCGCGGGTCGACCAAAAGTTCTATGTAATGCGTAGGACCAGTCCAGCAGTGTCGCCGAGTGGTCTGTCTCTATAATCAAACGCAAGGCCAGTATTAATGCGAGTGTGTCGACGGCACTCGTTTTCGTGGATTTCTTCCTGCCGAGAAACAACGCAATCGGGTCTTCGAGCCCGAGGAATGCGGGAAAGAACGCTTCCTTTGTCGCAAAGGAATGGAAAACGAGGAAAACAATGCCGAAAAGAATGGACGAACCGTCACGACGCGGCGCACAAGGAGCGAGAGCGACCGTGAGCTCGGGTTCAGAAGGCCAACAACACCTCGGGAAGTTGGTTTCCAAGAACGAGGGGAAAACGGAGTGCGTCAAATGGAGACCCCGGGGGGATGAAAAGAGGGAAAGGGAAGCGAGGGGAGCACCGGACGGCACCCAGGGTTACAGTGGGAAGCCCGGCGCTGTGATGGCCGGGGTTCGCGGCGCTTGGCCTGCGACAGGCTGCTGGGGTACTGGGAGCGGGTTGGGTATCTAGACATGGGCCGCTGTCGCGGTACCTGCCGATGGCGCCCGCAAATTTTACACCCAGGGTGCAATTTCGCGCGTCATGCCGCCATAGCCATCGGGCTGCTTGGCATCTGCAGCGGTCAGCAATTGGGTCGGCGAAGCTTCCATCGCTGATCCCTGCTACTCGAGGACCCGTACTTGTACTTGTGCGCTGTCGACTGGACATTGCGTACCGTAGTGCACGTACTATTGGTCTCTAGCTTCCCGGCCTTCCCCCAAGGGCCCGCCCCAGGCGACTGTTCATGGTACCCGCATTCATCGGACCACCCCTGTTGATGTTGGAATGGGGCCGACTGATGAGCGCAAGGATCTGCTCTGGCGATATGGATCCGGGGGTTCCATCGAACGCCGTGGATGCCTCGTCCGGCACTGTCCCCCACTAACCACACGATACCACATGGCATGCGAAGATTGAACATCTTCTCCACTCGGCCCTGTATCCATAACGACTACCGTTCCCCGAGACAATCGTGTCATTCAATAGCACATGGGAAAGTCAAATGTGATGATGTTTTGTTTCACGCACGCTCTTCCAACCCAGCCACAAGCCCCACATGACCCATTCGGGGAAGACAGGCTTGGCGCTTGCGCAGGCACGCACAGTGTGCTTTCCCAGTCAACCCCGCCCATCCAGGCACAGACGCGTCTTAATTGGCCGGAGTATTGCGCCGAGTAATTTGGGAAGGCGGCACGCCAGGAACCAACGTGGTAGGGCCAGGGGATGGCCAATTGGGGGAAGGAGCTATGAGGATCGGCCTTCTGCATCACGCTAGCTTCGAAGAGAGGGGGAGGTATCTGTACCTCTGTCCGCTAACCTGCTCATCCCGTCGACTTCATCCAGCCGAGGTACCTGCCGATTTGCGGATATTATCCGTCGTCCGTCGCTCTGGCACGCGTTGTGCTCCTGTGGCGGCAGTCACCCAGACTGACGGCGGGTGTCACCAAGCTCGGAGGACTTGAGCGACGCCAACCCCCACCACGTGCTCAGTGACCCCCGTCGCATCTCACGATCATCCACCTCGACCAGAACTCAGATTCGCGACCGAACACGCTTGACTTGTCTCTGCGCTCCAGCCGCTCCGAACTTGGTCCCTGGTTTCTTCTACATAGTCTCACACCCGGGATCCCGGGTCATCTCTAGTCCGACTCAGCGTCTTCGGTCTCCGGTGCTTCACTTGTCAGTCCACGCCTCCACGGAGATACGCAGCCTGTCGTACGAGTACAAGGTACAAGCACCCTGCACAACCCCCTGTACCTTGCAGTCCGCAATCACCATGTCCGCAGGCCGGACCACCCGCCAAGCCCCCGCCAGAACCCAAAACTCCCACCTCACCACGCGAAGACCAAGCCTTCCTCCCCCCCCCGTCTCATCAAACGCTCGGCCTCTGAAACAGCGCCCAGCAAGCTAGCACAGCAGCAATTGCCCCAAGACAACGACGTCAACTCGTCATCACGGACCGATAATCTTGATGGAAATCCCATGACGCTTCCGGGCTATTAATACAAACGGGTCCCACACCAATGCCGATCCTCCGCTCCGAACACCTCTGTGGGGAAACTACTCGGATCCAATTCCGCAGGTTCTCCATAGCGATCATCGGACGAAAAGCGAGTTTCGTTGCTCCGCCGCTCCGGTTTTGATCTGCGGGATGTGTCCGAAGCCCCTTCCACAAATAGTCTTGTCCAGCCTGCGACATCTTAACCACCGCCGATTATCGTCTTGTTTCCCTGCCGTGGATTCGACACATCTCCACTTCAGCCCGGCTTTTTACGCCTCTCACGAGTCATCACCATCCCGATTGCTCCGCCCTGCGTAAGCCCTGTGCACGCAGTAGGGCTGGACCGCGACAAGCGGCTGCAGAGGAGATTTGGTGCACCGTTGAGTGGAGTCTGTGGGGCCACCGCGTCCGCGCTCGGTCGACGCGTCCGGATGTGCGGTGAATAACTCGGCCGCCCCGGATTCAGCTCGCGGATAATATGGAACGTAGAGATGTCCCGGCTGACTTCGAGTCCCGACAACACCCCCGAGCCTTGGGTTCGATTATTCTGCCACCCAGTTCTGGTATTCTGCTACCCAGTTCTGGTATTCTGCCACCCAAAACCCACCTGATTATAACCAAATCCCACTCAACCCGACTACTTCAAGCTTCGCGAAGTATCGCAGGTCGCCTAAAGTATTATTCAGACCCTTCGTTTAAGTTTAATAGATAACAGCGCTCTAGCATATCTCCTCTTTCGTATCTAACGAGTTCTACGATCTAAGACGAGTACGTATAAGGATAGGGCCTTATAGGATAGCTATTTCTTCAGGTAGAATAAGGTATACGAGGTTATAGAGGCATTAGTGCTTGAAGTAAAGAGGCATCGCCTGTAGATACTTAGATATACATGTGGTATGTGTGGAGTGCTTGAAGATATGTGTCAGTAGCTAATGGCCGTGGGAAAAAGTGGGGTTTGGGTGGCAGAATACCAGAACCGGGTAGCAGAATAATAGAACCCTGGGCCTTTCTTTTCCTTTCTGAAACGAAACAAATGCTTGGCTCGAGGCATGGTAAACATGATCATCCCTGCGGGCCCTGCTTGTGTTTCGTGAGGCGAAGGAGGCAGCCCGCCCGCCCCATCTCCCCGAAGTCCGGTCTCCCAACGCCGCTGATGCCCCGAGCAGCTCTACGCCAGCAGCATGGCCGAGCGTTTCGTATGCCCTTGAGGCAGGACCACGCCGTATCCAAAGCACTTCCTCACGGCTAGCTCAACCGCACGGTAGGGGACTTCGGTATTGCATTTGGTAGGGCAGTCAGTACAGAAACGTTCAACCTTTCCGGCGGCTGTTCGCCATGATACCTCTGGGCCGTCTCAACCTGAAGCCGAGTTCAGGCTTGGCCGCCTCGGTATTTCATACAACATCCGTAGCCGTCCTGTGAGATAGCCTCTCGGCTTGTGCACGTAGACATGCTTCAGACGCGGTGCAAATCACTTCTTGCAGTGTACAACAGCCGTGGCAGAAAAAACACCTATCACCTCCGGACCGCGGGGCCACCATGAGGAAGGCAGAGCAGTCCGCCAAAAAGTTTCCGCTAGACGCGGAGAACTGATTCCTACACGTCATTATTTTCACATTGTGCCTTACAGCATCCACGACAGACCATGTACCGTCATCCCAACACAAGTGTAGACGCCAAAACAGCCATGCAATTCCATTCGTACAATACTCCAACACTCCCGTCGAGCAAAGCTACTGGCCCCCATACCCATGATGCCCACCCTGACCCCACGACCCTCCACCCTGACCCCGACCTTGCCCCTGCCCCTGATTCTGTGCCATCTGCGCCTGATACTGGCTCAGTATCGACAAGACCTGCGGCGTCAGCAGCCCGCCGGCACCACCCTGCCCACCCTGACCTTGACCCTGACCCTGACCCTGACCCTGACCCTGACCCTGACCGCCTTGCTGACCGCCCTGCTGGCCGCCCCAAGCCGCGGGAGGCTGCGGGGCTTGCGGGGGCTGCGGGCTCGCAAACGGCTGGCCCCAGCCCTGCGCTCCCTGACCCTGGCCTTGCGCCTGCGCGAACATCTGCGCAAAGGCCTGGGGCATCGCGAAGTTAAAGCCCGGCTGCTGCGCAGGGCCGGGCGCGCCCATCATGGGCGGAGGCTGGAACTGCTGCGGCGCCTGCTGATGCTGGGGTTGCTGCTGGTACTGAGGCGGCTGGTACTGTTGCGGCGGCTGATACTGCTGGCCCTGCGGCGGAAGCGAGTATCCCTCCCTCCCGCCGGGAGCCGCGGCGCCTCCCCTCCCACGGCCCCTCCCGCGCTGCTGCCCACGAGCCCTAGGTCCTCCCCTCCCACGACCCCTGTGAGTCCCCGGAGGCGGCTCCTCCGCCACCTCCCCAAAGCCCGCGCTCCCGAACCCAGGCGGCCTCGCAAGCGGCTTATACGGCCCGTCCTCCTCGTCATAATTCAGCGCCCCGCCCTCACCCGCCCTCACCTCGTTCCTAAGCGGGTGCGGGCCTGCGGCCCCCCGCGCGGCGCCGCCCCGCCCAGCCCTCTCCCTCCTCCTCTGCTTCAGCATCCGCTTATGCTCCGCCTCTTTCTCGTCGTCCGAGAACTCGGCCTCGTCCTCGCCCACCTCCTCGTCGTGGAGGTTACTCGCGTCGGAACCCTTCAGGTTCTTGAGCGCCTGCGTGAACACCGAGATGGCGTGCTCGGGCGGGTAGAACACCCTCGTCCCGACCTCGAGCCCCAGCTCCGAAATCTCCGCAGCGGAGTTGAAGCGCACGGTGTAAAGCGGCTGCTGGACCTTGCCGAGGACGTCGGCCAGCGCGCCGATGACGACGCGCTCGGCCGTGCAGAGGGCGGAACCCGTGTCGATGATCTGGTGCTCCCCCGGCGTAACAGCCTTGACAACAATCGTCGAGTCGACAATGTGCTCCACGACGCCGAGCTCCTCGATCTTTGTCTCGGGCGTGAGGGTCACGTCCGGCTTGGGGAGGACCTCTTCGGGCGCCTCGTTCTTGGTGCGTACCTGCGCGCGCATCGCCTGGTTCGCGCCGCCCTCGTCGTCGGAGCCGCCCTCGGCGTCCATGAGCATCCGCGCCGCCTCGCGGAGGTTGAGGGCGTTGAAGGCTGCGTCGTCGGAGTCGGCGGAGGAGGTGGTGTCGGAGCTGGAGTCGGAGGAGGATTCGTAGGGAGAGGAGTCGATCTCCCACTCGGGGTGGTCGTCGGTCTGCTGTTGTTCTTGGCCGTCGGCCTGCGGAGGGGGCGCTTGGGTTGTGGGACCCTCGGTCGGCACGAGCCCGCCGAGGAAGGCTTCGAGTTCGTCGGTGATGGACGTGTCTTTGGGGGCTTCGTCGACCTTCATAGAGTCGGCATTATCGTTCGTTGAGCCAGCGTTTAGCGCATCGCCCTCTGTGGCAGGGGTTACAGGCGCCGGGTTATCCTGAGCCGCCTCGTTTGGCTTTTCAACGTCCATTGAGTCCTGGTCGGCTATTTGAATCGTGGGCTCACCCGTCGGCTGAGGGACGTCGCTCGGCGCAGACTTTTCTTCGGTGGCGGTAGCAGGCGCGCTACTCTCGGCTGTTTCGTCTAGTTTTTCGACCTCCATAGACTCGTGCCCTTGCGCATGGCTCGTCCCTCCTTCCACGAACTGAGCAAGCTCGGCTGGCCGAGACTCCCCCATGTCAACATCTTCCTCCTTGGCAGCGTCGTTCGATTCGACAGCCGCCGCAGCGGGCGCTTCGCTGGTAGTCTCAGGCTGTTGAGTAGTAGTCTGTTCCGAGGTAGCGGTTGTCGCGGTGTTGGGGTTCTCCGTGTGGTCAGTCGCCATCGGGGGGAGACTTTCGTTGGGTTGCGCGAACCCCAGGCCGGGGATATTTATAGACGACATGATGGGTAGACAGCACCCGTGTTGCGTCGCAGGGTGTAAAGTAGGAAGTGAAAGGACTGATTCGAAAAGCAAAGGTCCAATTCCTGTCGCGTTCGCCTCTCGGGTGCTTGTTTGGCGCAAAGTTCGAGTTCGTAGCGCAGAGAGTTGGATGAAGATCCTAGTACCTCTAGTAATGAATCGCAGGAGAGAAAAATAGAACAACGTCAGAAGACGTGATTTGAGAGAACCGGGTATCACAAAGCAAAAGATTCAAGGGCGCGAGAAAGGTGGGGAGCAAGGTTCGCGACGAGGAGAAAATCAGAAAATTGTTTATCGATAAGGCACTAGCTCGGACGATAAGATAAGGATTATCTTATCAATGACGTCCCGCCAATCCAACAACCCAACATTTTGGACAGCTCAACCTCGGCGCGCCACCAACCCAGCCCAAGCACTAGGCGTGCCTCAATCCAAAACATTTTCTTCCAGTGAAGCATCATCCCGGCTTTTTGGAACTTGCGAACCAGTCGCCGAAATGTCGCCCTCCCCGCCCCCGGAGCGGCAATCTGTCCACCCCAACGCCGGCCACGCCCGGAAGAAGTACGCCAAGCCCCCACCTCCCTAGAGCTTGAGGTGCCCTCGCGCGTTATGAACTACGTCCTAACGCGCGCCCAGGAAACCGAGCCCCTACGGGATCGAGCCGATAAAGGTCTTCTACTGCTTCCTGGCGGCGAACCTCGTCGCCGCGCTCTTCGCGCCGATACAGGATTGCGATGAGACGTTCAACTACTGGGAGCCGGCGCACTACCTCTCGCACGGGTATGGCCTCCAGACGTGGGAGTACTCGCCCGACTATGCGATCCGCAGCTGGCTGTACATAGTGCTCCACGCGATTCCGGGTAACTTCCGGCGCCTGCTGCCCCAGCCCACAAAGGTATCCCTCCCATACCCTCAGACCAGTACCACCCGCCGCCTGCGGCCGAGCTGACGATTCCGCGCCGCCAGGTCTCCGAGTTCTACTTTGTCCGCTACGCCCTCGCCTTCGTCTGCGCCCTAGCACAGACCTTCCTCTTCCGCGCCATAAGCCTGATCCTCACCCCGCGCGTCGGCCTCCTCTTCGTCGTGGCGCTCGCCACGAGCCCCGGCAATTTCATCGCGAGCACCGCGTTCCTGCCGTCGAGCTTCGCCATGTACACGGCCATGTTCGGCGCCGCGGCCTTTATGATCTGGCAGGGCGGCGTCAAGACTTCACAGGGCCTCGGGTGGTTCGCGGCGGGGGCTGTTTTCGGGTGGCCCTTCTCAGCTGCCCTTTGCGCCCCGTTTGTGCTCGAGGATGTCCTTGTTGCGTTTTATCGGAGCGGGGACCAGATATACGAGATGTTCATGGGGTTCGTTCGCGGTGGTGTCGCCGCTCTCCTGATGGCTGTGAGTGAATATTTCCTGCCTGTCCAGGTACAACTGCTGATACTCTAAGACCGGGGACATCGCAATCAACGCCTTCTTCTATAAAAAGGTTGAGTTCGTGGCATGGAACATCGTGAAGTACAACATCTTCTCCAAGTCCGGGGGCCCAGAGCTCTACGGCACCGAATCGATAACCTTCTACTTCCGCAACCTCCTCCTCAATTTCAACATCTGGTTCGTCTTGGCCCTCGCCGTCCTTCCTCTCGCACTAGTGCAGGACATCTTCCAGTGGACGCCGGGCCGCTTCCTCGGCCTCCGCACGGTGGCCATCACGGCGCCCTTCTACCTTTGGTTCGGCATCTTCTCGCTCCAGCCGCACAAGGAGGAGCGCTTCATGTACCCGGCGTACCCCTTCCTGGCGCTCAACGCCGCCATGTCGGCCCACATGCTCCTCGCGGCTATCGGAACCAGCACCCCGCGATCCCTGATGTCCAAGATCCCCGCCAAGCTCCGCCTCCTCTCCGTATCGACCCTATTCCTATACGCCACGGTCCTAAGCTTCGCCCGCATCTACGGCACCTACTCTGCGTACTCCGCGCCCCTCAGCCTCTACGCTCCCCTCGGCGCGGGTGCCACAAGCGAGGAGGGCCTCGGGAGCCCCGGCGACTTCGTCTGCTTCGGCAAGGAGTGGTACCGCTTCCCCTCGTCCTACTTCCTCCCGCGCGATATGCACGCCAAGTTCATCCGCTCCGAGTTCCGCGGCCTGCTCCCGGGCGAATTCTCCGAAGCAAAGATCGGCTTCGGCTTCTGGAGCGGCACCTGGCTGCCCCCCAGCGGCATGAACGACCGCAACGAGGAGGACCCGGGGAAATACGTCGACGTCCGCGCGTGCGACTTTCTTGTCGACACGCAGTATCCTCACCGAACGGGTGATCTTCCGCCCGCGGAACCGGATTACATTGCGGATGAGGAGAACTGGGAGGTTGTGAGATGCGAGGCGTTTTTGGATGCTGAGAGTACGCATGCTGTTGCGAGGGCGGTGTGGGTTCCGGACTTGCCGTTTGTGCCGGAGAGGTTTAGGAGGAAGTGGGGGAAGCATTGTTTGCTGAAGAAGAGGTAGGGTTCTTCTTGGTTGACGGGGGTGCGGGGAGTGGGGAGTGGGGATGGCGGCTGGGTGACTTTTCGAGGAGGTAAGGAAGCGTGGAGGCGTGGAGGCGTTGTAAAAATGCGTGTATGATAGTACAAGGATTTGGAATGTAATTGCGTGAGTCAGTCTACGGAGAATGAGATGGAAAATGCATCTTTATGAATCTAATAGCCTGTTTCGGCGAAGACAGCGTGTTTGCGTGCCGTGTGTGGGACGGCGTCCGTGTTAATCGCGGATGTTGGATTCGAGTTCTCAACTGGGATGACCCGAGTCGAGAACAGGATCACAAGCTCAGGGTGGGAAGTACGGCAGTGAGTCGAGTAGAACATGCAGCGTGGGAGACCGCCCCTGCGATCCAGATGTGGAAGTGTCCCTGTCAGTCCGTCCCTCGTGAGCGACTTTGTCTGGGGAACACAGAGTCATTGAAATTGCATCTAGAACCCGGTTAGAAGAAGGAAGTTCATTTGACTGGAAAATACCTAAATACTTGTGGTGCTGTGATTAAACCTGACGATAATTTTGGGAGAATAGAATAGAATTCAGACAAGACAGACACCGCGGGGAGCGCCTTCCTATCGAGCAGCACCATGGTAGCCCCTTCCCCATCCGCCATTCCTCACGCGTCAGTGGACTTGGAAGCAGGAAGGCACCAATTTGTGTCAACAACAGGAAGGAGCCTCCTTGATTCCATACTTCTCACGCTGAGAAACTTAATCACTACTCCCCCCCCCTTCCCCTGCACGCTTCCTCGCGATATAACGTCTCTAACCTCACTCACACACAACTTTTTCTCTTGCTCAAGATACACATCGCTATCAATTCAACATGTCGCCAAAACGCAAGAATAGCATCGCTCCCAAGGTCGAGGGTCCCCTGGACAAGGTTTCTCAGAAAGCCGAGAACGACTCGGTTCAGCTCCCGGCCATCAAGGCCGAATCTACATCTTCCACCTCTGGAGACGGCTCTTCGGTGCACTCGGGTCCTTGCGATGAAACGGCCTCTCCGCGCATGACTCGATGGAACAATCCGTGCCTGGCTTGCATCGAGCATCTCATCAACTGGCTCCCTTCCGATGAGGGCGTCATGTTCTGCGAAGAGGGAAACGGTATTTGCCACTCCGTTTCTCAAAGAACCGGGATATAACTCACTGACACTCTTGTTACGTAGACAATGGGACCTGCGCCCGCTGCGAGAACGCTGGGTTGGAGTGCAAGAGTTCTCGCGGCGCCCTGAAGAAGTCTGCTACCCGGCTGCACACCGCTCTCTCCAAGAGCATCCGCGACCCCGTGAGAAACCCCAATAATTTTCATAACTGACTGATATCTAATCGATCTCCTAGGACTCGATCAAGCCAATGCAAGCCAAGGTCCGCGAAAACCTGAAGTCGGATAAGGATCGCGAGCTGGAGGACAACAGAGACCGCGCCATCGGAGAGATCGGTGACAAGATGGGGCTTTTCCTGAAGGGCATGTGCCGCGATCACAAGCTCAAGGGCTTCCAGCGGGGCATGGATCTCGCCTGTATGACGGTCAAAGATTGCAAGGGGAGTTGTTCCTCGCTGCTTCGGGGCTGCAACATGGGGACCAGGGTGACGATGTACATTGTGCAAGGGGAAGACGAGGAGGAGGAAGAGCCTGCCATGCCAGCTTACAATGGGAAGCCGAAAGCGGCTAAGGCCTAGAGCTACGAACGCATGGAATCGGAACACGGGTACTTGGGAAATGCTTGGGACGGTTATTTGGGCGCCATGTATCTCGCTGGGTACCTTGAGTGGCCTTTGCTTATATCTACGGGATATCGGACAAGGGGATGCAATGGTGCATTTGAATCGGTTCGTCATCTGCTCACTCTTTGCTAGCTTTGTTATCACTCAGTCTTCAAAGCACGAATATCAATACTAATTCTAGTTACTTTACATCGAAACCGTGCTCGCGTTCGGATCGTTCCTTTTCCAGAACACTCGATTGATTGAGTGTGGTGTCCACGATATTTGAAAGTTGGGACCTCGGCAACGCGGTCTCACTTTGAAGAAAGCAGTTCGTTGGATACGTCTCTCTCGTCCTCCCTTAGAATAGAATATCACGAATTATGTATGAGATGCGAATGATAAGATGACCAAGTCAATTACTACCAATTTCCGCCCTTTGCGACCCGCCCTCAAGGCTCCCGTCATCATCACCCATTTCCCTTCTGTTACCTTCTCATCCCCCATTACTATCCAGCCGCTCCCGTTTTTCCTCCAAAGCCCCGGTCCTCTCCCTCGCCAAAGCTAAAGAGGGAAGCCTTACCCTCATCCTGCGCCGAGCACCTCATTCCCCGGTAAACCAGTGCCAAACCCCCAAAAGACTAACGAGGACCGGCCTAATCGGCCCCAGAAAAAAGCTCTAGCGTCATCTTAACCCCCTTACAGAAGTTCTCGAGACTCTCATTGTGCTCCATTACCGCGTACTCCACCAGCGACGCCGCTGCTTTAGCGCCCATGCAAAGAACGCCAGCATTCGCGTGCCCCTCCATGCTCTTGAAGAACGAGATGGCGGCCTCGGCCCCCTGGTACCTGCTCGCCCGCGCGGAGACGCCGGAGTGGCTGTCACTGTCCGCGATGACGTAGAACATGTCCTTGGCACCCCGGAGGAAGCCCTCAACCTCCGTCGCGATACCCATGGTGTCTGTGAGCATCTCAGAAATGATTTCTACGCCCAGGCAGAAGCTCTTTATCGCTGACTCGCGGATACGGTTCTCCTGACGAGGGTCCTCAGACTCCGTGAGGTACTGGCGGACAATACGCTGCTCCTCCACAAGGCCGTCCTAAACCCAATGGCAGTTAGCAAACCCTTCTCGAATAGGACGCTACGAGATGTGATGGGTTAATACTCACAGCCGCGATGCCGATGTCGAGCTTCGATTGAAGCATGTATGCGTGTCCGCACACAAGACCGGAGGGATTCTCACACTCTTGCATGTTCTCCGCGCACCGAGAGCAAGTCTGCGACGCTACACACCTTCAGTACCGACGTCGACCTTCTCGAGCTCTAGTAACAGGAGGGGGTACCGGAACTCACAATTTCGCTCCAAACAGAGTGCCGGCTCACCATCATCTGGGGTCCACTCGATCTGAGCCTTCAGGCAAGGGAGACATGGGACAGGGCGCTTGGTCGGGGTCTTGGGAGAGTTAGCCAGCTCGGTCAGTGGCGAAACTTGACTCGCCCGAAAGCGCGTGTGCCGTGGCCTGGGCTCGTCAAAACGATCGACCGAGATGGAGGGATCTAGGCGTTGAGGCGCGCCGGAGGAAGAGTCCGAGCTGTAAGTCATTTTGGATCGGCGTCTCTTGTTTGTTGGTGCCATTTCTTTGTATTCAAAAGGTCATAAGAGTCGTGAGAGGTTTGTGAGATGGGTCTCGAAGAGTGAGTTGTTATGGGAAACGAAAGAAAGATAGTACAGTTTTTATGTTCCTCCTCCCCCGCGAGAGCTCTTTCCCCTTTGAGTTATGATTGTTCTGCCTAGACACCGCGAGTCACAAGACTCACTACGCAACAAGCCTAGTTTCCCAATTTGGCCGTTCTATCTCACCTCGCCAACCTGGACTTGCCTTTCCTCCAAGCGTTCCTGGGAAAGCACTTCTCTTTACCCGGACCTTTCGTGTAATGGAAGCGATATGAAAGATCCCAGCCAATTTGAAGCGGGAAGACAGATACAGCGGCATAGCCAACGACGCGAGCAGAAGCAGATTACCCACGGCCAATCCCCCCTCTCTTCTCTCCATTCCTCATGCTTCCACCAGTTTCCACTTCAGGTACCGGGCCGTCATAAAAATGATAGAGTTGAAAGAAATTGTGATGAATACCTCCTGACATCAGGGAGACCCTGGGTAGAGGTGGAGAACAAATCGGGCAGATTCTTTTCCAAACCAAGAAGTAGAGGCGACTAACAGTGACAAGTGACAGTCCGCATGGAATGATATGGCTCAGCTGTCCTAAGGTCCTGACCGCCACGTCGCTGTTCTATGTTCCTCATGTCGTTTCCTTGAGACTTACGACCTCGTCATTTCAAACGGCGACAGGCAACCGCGTAGCCATTCTGATGCCATTCCCTCCCCTCTCTCCTCATCCCCAGAAGCTCATGGCCGGCTGTATAAAGGACCGTCACCGCCGTGTTATTCTCCAGCTATTCTTCCCTTCTCCAGGAATTCACACGTGGGGTTCCATTTCCGTCTTGGGAATCGCTTTCAGCTACTAGTCCGATCCTATCTGGTGCCGGAACTTGACCACCACGCTAAGGCGCTCACAATGAATGTGAGAGGATTGCAGGACGCTGGAAGGTCCAAACTGAGATACCTCATGGACGCCACTCGGGAGATACTCGACTGCGCAACGCCAGAGAAACCGGATGAAAACCTCGCGGTAACAATCGCTTGGATGCATGAGCTTTGCGGTTTACTCAAGCAGGAAGAGAAAGTTGGCGCGATAATTGACAAGTTTGACGCCACCCAATATGGAAGCATCGTCGCTAGGAGGAGCGGCTTTCTCTAGAGTGAGGTTCTGGGGAATAGGGAGAGATAGGCTTTAGTTTTCATGAGATGTTTTCTTGATTCGTTGGTTCATTTCAATAGCATAGTGTAGTACCTTGCCACTACCAGGCTTCCCACTCACTTTGGTCCGTGATATACAGCTAAGCTACCTGGCTGATTCCTTCCGAACATAACACGGCTTACGAGCCATCACCTCCCTGGAAATACTTGGATATAATTCGCAAGTCCAACCAGGGAGTTCGTGTTCTCTGCTTTACCCTGTGTTCAGTACCTGCGAGGTTGAATCTACTCGAATTTCCGGGATGGCGATGAGCCCAACTTCGCTTAGTAGACGTGTTCATAAGAGGGGATTGTGGTTTGTGATCCGGAACTGGGAGTAACGCCATTTGCTCTGGCCGACTGGGGGCTTGAATGGAGATGAAGTGTCCAAATCAGAAGATTTGGACAGGATAAGAAGCAGAGGTGAAAAAACTGGATAACGACCAGAGCCAACCGAGATGAGGGGTGTAGGGTTTTCATTCATATTCCGGGTGGAAGAAGTTCCCTCAACGAGACATCACGATGTCGATATCACAAGCGAGAAGTCAAGTTACACACAGAGTTCCACAAGAGGCAGTCAGATAGAAACGTACTGTATTGAACCAAAGGACTTGGAAACAGAAGCTACCGAGATTCCCTCGCCTTTTTTGTTGTACTTGGTCTTGTAACTGCCAAAGCATCGGCTCCTCGACTCACAGAGGCCAAATGGAAACAGATTATCTTGAATGCATGAACTAATATTATTAACTCCCTCTCTCCCTCTCTCTTCTCGCTGTACTTGCCTTCGTGACGACCAAAGCATCAGTTCCGCGACCTTGAGTTGACGTAATTTCAGATGAAGCCCATCCCCTCCATGGTCCCGCTCGCGAACCGCTTGGGGCTGTAGTGTCGAACCTTCTCAAACATGAACTTGACCAGCCCCATACCATCTTTACACTTCTGTTTGAAGGCAGCGTCGTCCCCCATGCCAGCATCTTTCAATACATTCTCGATCAAGACTTCGAACCCCTCGATCGCCTGGCCAAGAGACTCGGAGTACTCTCGAAATTTGACTTCTTCAAATTGTGTCGCCTTTGCATCGTCCGGCATGTAAGTCTCAGAATGTATCACCAGCGAGTTACGGATGATCTTCTGTCCGAATTTGACATTGGCCTGTAGTATCCGCAAGCATGTCTCATTAGTAACAACGAGAAAGCATGATGTCGAAGTATTAACTTACGTTGTCGCGCGGATATTTCTCCAAGGCGTGGTGCAAGTCTAAAGCCTTTTCATCCAAGAACTCCTCGCTGTAGCAACGTGCACCGTGAGCCGAGCACCGAATGCACGTCCGCACTGCAGTACCCCTTCTCATAGTAACCCCATTCAAACCTATTTTATTGTTAGCATAAAAGACAACGGTCCTGCAAAATAATACGTTGGAAAACTCACTCCCAGCTTCGAAATCATAGCACCAAGGCGGCTCGCCATCCTCGGGCAACCAGCTTGCGAGAAGAATGAGGCATCCGGCGCAGGCGCTTGGCCTGATGACCCCCTTCCTCTTCGGAGAAGGGACGGCGATCTTCTTCGCCGAAGGCTCCGAGTCGATGACGGAAGCAGAGCGCTTGATTCTAGGCATGTTCACAACTGAGGATCTTCTTATCCTCAAGCTATTGTTATGTGAATACAATTTTTGGACTCTCGAGGTTGAGGAGGGTTTGGAGATGTGAAGAAGGGAAGAGGCTTGACAATGTAAGGAGAAGAGGTTTGTAGAACAGTTGGGAACTGACCCGGTTTTTATAGTCCACCCAAACCTGTGAAGGGAAAGTGTTGATGGCGTCGATCCTGAGTAGCAAGGGAAAGCGCGGTTGGCGTAATGAGCAACAGCCGTGCAGGGTGAAAGAAGAGTGCCACGAGGAAGGCGTCAAGTTTGGATAAGATATGTGGGCTGACGGGGTCTTTATAGCTGACCATGGATCTGGGAAAGGAAGGAGTTGATAATATTAATCCCGGGTAAGAAGGTAAAACGAGGTCTGGGATGCGAAGTAGCTGATATTAAGGTGAAGAAAAAGGGTTCCGGCAAGAAGGAGCTGAGATCAGAAAGGCGGGCTGAGGGGACCTGGAAAAAGCTCGGGCATTAAAGTGAAAGGAAGTGAGATTCTTGGTGAAAGTGGTGGAACGTATTACCAGGAAAGAGAATAGATGAAGAAGGCATTATGGGAGAATAGGGAGCGAAATCCAGGGCCCCGAGGGAAGGAAAGTCCCTCATGAAGTTCGAAAACAGTTGTTGTAATAGCTCCTTCCATACCGGGTGGTGGATACGATTCCAGGCAGTCACCCACGATGCAAATGGCGGAAGGCCCAAGAAACGAGACGGCCTAGTAACGGTCCCCATTTCCCACAAGGTTCATCTTGCCAGGCAGTCTGCCCAAAGCCACTGAACCCAGCCATACATCTACCCCTTCCATCTTCCAGAACGTCTCACAGGCACACTCTCCCACTCCCAAACCCATTCTCCCACCTCGCTCGCAACTGGTAACAACACGACAGAGCCCCAACATGACCTACCCAGGACAAGCGCCCAACCACTTTCCAGAAGACTACCATGGCCGCACCCCATGCATGGGCTGCCTCGTATTCCTCAGCAACTGGGTCCCCGGCGACGGTGAGCCGCTGTGGTGCTTCCATCCAAAAGGTACCTCCATCACTTTTCCCGCGGAAGGAGATCACTTCTCCGGCACGGTATGCTAACGACGGACTCAGATCTGGAGGACGGAGACGACGGTAGCAACTCGGGGTATGAAAGCAACGAAAACAGTAAGACCCCCTGCGCACGATGCGAGTACCTGAAGAAGCCATGCCTCCCCGCCACAAAGGATGTGGAACCCTCGGCGACGGAGATGTGCCGCGCCTTTGAGCGGTCGCCTCAGATCAACGTAAGCCATCGTACCTGGGGACGCTGTTCGAAACGATCAGGAAGACCCCTCGCGGGAAGTTTGGGGCGGAGAGTGCGGAGAGGGCTGGGATGCTCTGATGGTGCGGCGGGTCGCTGGTGCGTAGACTGGCGTCAAGGTTTGTATGAGCGCATTCAATATACTGCAGTTGCATTTATGCTTGGCTCTGTGTGATATCATACCCGTGTGGCGTCACTCAGATCCTCCTCTTTTTGATGGCTTGTCCGATTCATGGCTCTCCTTTCACAACTGAGTCCAGCCCAAATCCTAACACATGAAGACGACAGAGATACTTTAAGCAGCCGGGGTCATTTTGAACCATCTCCCTCCCAGCAGCACCCCTCCGTGGCCACCGAGTTTCCGCAATAACAGTCCACTCTTCCGGCCTCAGGCTCCCCTCAAAAAAAACCCACCGTTGTTGCCCCAAGGTCCGCAAACTGCGGCGGCGTACTCTCCCTCACGGCATCCACCATTGCCGAAACCGAGCGCATGACGTGAGCCGCCCGCTGGATGATGGGGCTCTGTTCAAGTTTGCTCGCCGCCAAGACGACCCATACCGCAGTGTCAACATTCGCTCGAAGTCCACAAAGAAGTTGGTTTGCTTCGTCGTCTGCCTCGTCACTGTAATGACCATGCATACCCGCCTCGAAGTTTAGAATGTGCGTCAAAAAATCCCGGAGCTCGTCTTGTTTGCGTTTGATCGCGGCCTGCCGGGTTGTTCGTCTAGTATGAGCAAGCGTTTGCAACACAAGGGTCCTACACAGGGTGGAAGGCGTCTACTGACCAGGTCCAGGGGGTTCTGATTGAGCATGAACGCGAGCTCCGCGCCCATATCCTGCTCCTCCTCGAGTATTGGTTTGTAGCATTCCTTGGAACGATGGGCACACCGAGTGCATTTCTCGTCCTTCCTAGCAGCTGGGCAGTTGGTCAATACAACAGTCCAGTGAGAGGCCTAACTGACGGGACATGTATCTTACGCTCGGAATCTGAGCAGGGGAAGATCTTGCCGTCCTCGGGGATCCAGTTCACCAGCACTATGAGGCATCCAATGCACGGAAAGTCCCGCAGACACGGAGTGGTAGTAAGCGAGGCTGGGGTCGTCAACGGTGCACACACCACAACATCCTGGATTGCCTTGGAGATCGAGCGTGTCCGTGGCGCCATGATCGAGGCTGTCGTCGTTGTCGCGGAGGACAGTGTTGAAGGGTGTAGGGGATGTCGGCTTTCGTTGTCAAAATAACAGAAGACCCGGGAGAAGAAAAGTTTGTGGAAAGATCCGAGAAATGATAACGCCTTATGGCTGGTTCTGCCTGCTAAAAGATGGAAGGAACAATCATCGGAGCTTTTGACAGACGTGTACGGGGAAGGTACCACCGGAGACCTTCATCACTACGTGAGGCAGGAGCCACCCACCCTCTACTCATCAGATCAGACGACTAGAACGCTGTCAAATATATAAGGGCAGGAAAACACAGGATGACTCGATCAAAAACTGGCAACGGCCATTTTGGCTGTGCGCTCTGCTCCGGGTCTTTTATTCCCAGGGGTGGGTGCCTCTAGGTTAACACCCGGCGAGAGCGAGCCCGTCTCCAGTGCCCTCTATCTGCAGCGGAACTTTTTTTCCTGACCTCGAGGACTTTGTGGATGACGCTTTTGTGGCTTACTCCAAGACTGGTTTGGCCGGAGTCCATGAGCAAGTTAACACATGGAGATGGAGGAGCAACATCGATACAAGGCAAGGTAGGAGACCTGCTCTTCAATTCTCAATCAATCGTGCTACCAAATCTTCCGAACTTGAAAGAAATAAACAAATCCCGTCCCGATCAAGCGCGACTTTTCATCAGGGCACGGTTCAAACTTGGCATGACACCTCAAACTCCCTTTCCCGTAGAACCCTCCTCGCCATTCGTCTCCTCATCCGCCATCTCAATCAACTCCACGATAGACTCCGCCCCAGCCTTAAAAGCGTCGTATGCCTTTGATGGCTCCATGTAAACATCATCATCGATGTGCAGCTGCTTGAACGCCTCCACTGCCTTGTAAAAGCCCGTAAGCCTTTCCTTGATGTTGGCCTTTTGGATGCGAGTCTTCTCGACATGGTCATTCTCGACCCGAGTCTTGTATCCCCCAGCCTGCGCATTCTCATGGCTAGACAACACATACAGGAGATTACGTTGGAGCCTGTAAAAATCTTCCTAGACAGCCATCAGTTGGGACTACCTCAAAACCTGCCGGGGGGCTGGCCTACAATGGAGCAGTCGATCTCGAACGCGCTGGACTGCATCTTGAGGCCTGTCAACGCCAATTCGCGGGGCAGCGTCTCTCTCCCCTAACACAAGGATTGCCGAAACGCTCACACGGAACGCAGGTGTCGGATCCTGTAAAAACGACGTGGCGGTTAATACAACTCAATGCGGTCGGAGCGGATGTGGGAATATGGATGTGAGGACGCACCGGGCCCAAAGATGCACTTCCTCGGCGGATCGTTGCTTTGGTAGACGGTGGTACTCATGATTCGGAGGCAACCCAGGCAGGGGAGGGTCTGCTTGTCCGGGTCCGAAGCCATGGTAGTGTTTGTTTTGGACTTCTCGGTTGAGGACCAGATTTTCCGCGCTATTAGCACGTGCGGGAAGCCACGTCAGGCGACAGGAGCTTTAGAGGTGGAAAATGAAGAAAGGAGGGAAGACCTGGTGAATGAGACCGGGCGAGGAGAAAGTAGAACATTCGGGGAAAGACCCGCCTGCCAAAGGGGCTCCTTCCCTTTGTGGGAGGGACACCTCGAAAGTGACCCATCCTCAGGCAGCGGCGCGTAAAACGAGGAAAGAAAGATGCGCTCCTGTCCCGGAGCCATGATACTAATCATTGTCCCTCTTCTACCATAGTCGAGAAAGACGGCTGCGTGCCATGGTGACGACACCGAATCAACAATGCTGCCTCGAGATCAAATGCTCCTACCTCCCTCCCGAGTCCCGTGCCTCGAGAATCTCGCTGTTTGGGATACCCCAAAGCGCCGGGTCACAGAGTCAGGGAAAGAGGTTGAAATGACCTCTTCTCAGGACCTCCCACCCCTTTCTACCCATGCCGTCCAAAGATGGGTTAAACCGCACCAACTCCCTGCCCCGGAACCCTACAAGCCCACAGGAGACAGCCCAAAAAAGGCGGGAGCCGAAAGCCTCTGATAATGCTCTAATCGTGTCACCAGTTTCATTAAGGCCGTGGGGATGTCAGGGGCATCTCGATCTGTGAAGGGGGATGGGCGGAAATGGATCCTCAAGTTGGTGGACCAAGGCAGCGATAAACCGAGATTCAAATCGGACAGTAGGTCAAAGTGAGCATAACACAAAAAGATGAACTAAAAAGAGGATGGTCTAAGTAATACCATGCTAACCAAATCCCAAAGTAAAACAGCAGACTCCTATCCATCGACTCCCAGTCTCGCTATACAACAACACTCCACCCAAGCCCGGATGTCAATTCATCCCGTCCGTTAAAACCCAATTCCGTTTATTTAGCTTCCCAAAAGTAACAATATCAAGCGCCTCCCTCATATAGCCGTATTCAACGGCTCAGTAACGTCAAGCATTCCCGTATCCCCCGCCGGCACACAAATCTTGCCAAGAAGATGCCCATGCAGCGCAGTCCTCAGGATCCTCTGTATCGGCACAAAAGCCTTCTAGAATACCGTTTCCAGACGTTAGACATTATTCCGCCAAGGGTACTTTTAGAATCAGGGGAAAGAGGGGGAGAAGGGGAAATATAACATACATCATCTCGCTGTCGACCCCTGATGTGCTTCGTCAGCACAGCTGCGTACCTCTCGTACCCGCGAGGCGGCGCCGCGCAGTGCTTTCCAAAGTGTTCGCATCTGAGGCACCTGCTGCTCCCCCCTGCTCCCCACCAGAGGTCAGCAAACGGGAAAGACAAGTAGCTGGTGATGAACTCGGAGGCCAATCGAACCAAGAGAAGAGACAGGAAAATGAGAAAATGGGAAAGGGGAGAACAGAGGTATATCTCAACTCACCCAATTCGTAGCACAGCGCCGGGACGTCGTCCTACATCGTCCAGTTGATGAGGAGGACCAAGCATCCAAGGCATGGCACCTCGCGGATACCAACGGTGTTCAATGCAGTAAGCTGGGGCCCGGTAGGCGGAAAGTTGGAGAACATCCTCCCGTCCGACATGTTGCCGATTCTGAAATCCAGAAAAGGATTGGTCAAGGACATCGACTGGGCGTTGGCTGCCGAGGGACCCGCAGCAGCACGTGGAGCTGGGGCTGCGGTCGGGAAGCCCGCGGCCATTCTCTCGTTTGGGACATTATTGATGGAGAAGTTGGGACTACCACCAACGGGGGGAACCGGCTGGGGGTTAAGTCCCTCGGCAGCCGTGGCAAAGGGGGGAACCGGGGCAGCAGGCGGATCGTCCGTGGCCACTTCCCCGTCCGGCACGTCGCTAATGCAGAAGTCCGGAATATCAACAGGAGACACCGACTCTGGATTAGCTCCTAATCCTCCCGCAGCTACCGGGGAGTCGTCGGACGGAAACCCCGTGCGCATTCCCCAGCCTGGGATGCCGCCACGTCCAAATTCCGAAGAGACATTGGCGCCAGGTTCCGAGGGGAGCACAGGGTGTACCGGGTATCGACTCTGAGGAGGGCCCGTGGGTATCGGCCCCGGCAGACGCTGGCGACTCACGGCTTGGGGCATGGTTTGCGAGGGGAGTATGGGCGGGTAGCCCGCGAGCCATCCCCCTTGTGGTGTGTTGGCAAAGGAGAGGTCAGGAGCATTCCTGGGGCCGGATTTCATGGTGAGGTGGGGAGCGACAGTGGGAACCGACTCAACGCGGGGGCCTGGAACGACGCCGGGACGAGAGCCGGACTCCTCTAAGATAGTATTATCCGAGGGGATGCCCGTCCGCGGAAGGTCCACGGAGCCCATGGCGAGAAACGAGGGAGACCCAAAATCACCCTCCATGAGTTCAGTCGCCCAATCGATATCCCCTGCCATATCCATGGTTTCCATGTTCTCCGGGCTGATTGTTTGATCTCTGTCCACTGGGGCCGCGGTCCCGGAGGCTGCGGATTGCGTCTGTGGGAAGCGTCCCATTCTCGGAAAGGCTATCGGCTCAACGCTTTCGAAGAATCTGGACGGCCCGTGGCAAGGCGAAGGAGTCTCCCGGGGACCCAGACCAAATCCCGAAACATCGCCAACGGGAGACCCAGGCGGCGAACGGCCCCGCTCATCCACGAAGATATAGGGCGTCTTAGCCGTACCTCTCAGCTCCTCGACACTCGGGAACGGGGCACTTTCGATGACCGCGGGGGAAGAAGACCTCGGCCGGGACGGACGCCGCGGCACGGGGATCTCCGGCCCAGTTGAAAGACCCAAACGAGCCTCGCTTGAGCCCGGCGCGATACCCTCCGCCGAACGGACCCGTTCGTCCCCAAAGACATCTGCCGCATCCTGCGTACCCCTCAACTCTTCAACGCTCGGAAAGGGGGCACTCTGAACCATAGGCGAGGAAAAGGACCTCCGCCGCGACGGACGCCGGGGAACAGGCTCGTCCAGCGGGGAAAACGGCCCCGAGTAACTCTCGCCTTCAGCCGCCGCCTCTCCCTCCCCCGAACCATGCACCAGCTGGCCCAGCGCGTCGTGAAGCCGCTGCTCAACCGATTTCAACGCGGGCCTCTCAACCGCCTCCTCCACAGTCCCTTCCTCCGGCGTCGAAGGCCCCGTTGTGCCCACCACAGCCCCCGTTGACGACCCCGCCGAAACGAGCGGAGACTCCCTCATCCACTCCGTGTACGGCGTAACGGGCCCATTCTCGACAAACGGATCCTACTCCGCGTCCTGTCTCGGTGCGTGTTTCGCGCCTTTTCCCGACGAGTGTCGTACGCGACGCTCGTTGCCGCATATGTCGCCTAGGACGCCGGCGGCGGAAGCGGTTCGCTTCGAGGCCTGGAGGTTGCGGGACATTGTTGTTGGAGGTAGGGTGTTGTCGTAGATATACGGTGGAGGACTGTTTGTATAGACAAATTGGACGGAATATTCGAGTTGGGGATGCTATTCTGATGTGGGGATGCGTTCGTTCGTCGCTTTGGAGGGCATCACTGTTTCTTGGGGTGACGGGGACCGTTGAGTGGCACCTTCCCGGGACGGCGGAGTCTGCGGAAGGAGCAGCTCGGCCGACTGAGAGCCGCCGCGGAAGGAATCTTACGTTACCAAGAGGAATCTGGTTTTGCCCAGAAATCCCGGGACAGAACTTATATTGTGCATCACTTCCCCTTGAGGCTCATCTCACAAGTCTATCCTGGACTTCGACCACGCGGCTGAACCAGCTACCCAAAAAGGAGCCCGCGTTGCCCCGATCCAACAGGAGCAAGTCCGCGACGCTTGGACCGAAAGTCCGTCCTGGGGAATCAAATAAACCAACCTGCCAAAGACCTATAAGAAGAACCCAATCCAAAAACACGTTCACCCGCTTCCTCAGACAATTGAGCCGGCCGTCTTGTCCCCCTCTCGTCCGTGCGAGCGCTCCACAACCCCAGTAACCATGTCAGCGTGTTCCGGCTGCCTGTGCTCGGGCCTATCAAACATGAGCCTCCACCGCCGGGTCCTATCTCGCAGCTCAATCTCCTTCTGCGTCTCAAGCTTCCTCGCGTGGCAGTATCGCAGCCACGTCCAGCCATCAACGACGAGGAGCACTGCAGTAGCTGCGTGCAGCGCTGCACAAACAGGGAGGTCAACGACCCTCCATGCCTGGTACTCACCCGCGGAAGCGACGGTGTATCCTGGCTGGGCGGGGTCCATGGCGTCCGGGGCAACTGCGAGGTCGGCGATGATGCTGAGGGACGTAATTGAGTTGGTGAGGGACCAGATGAAGCCGACGATGAAATGGTGTTTAGGGCTGGGGAAGAACTCCTTTCTACAGAGCTTGTATATGAGAGCTAACCCCGGGTAGACGAGCATCTGGACGGCGGAAAGTATCGTGGCGACGTAGGTCTGTAGTGGGTATTCACCTCTCGTCAGTATTCCGGTCAGGCGGAGGTGTTGGGGGAGGGCCGGAGGGAGGACCCTACAGTGAGGACGTTGCCATCTGTTACTGGAGTTCTGTTGAGCTCTCCTCTCAGCACGCTACAAGATAGCTTCAGGCACCAGAGGAACCTGGCGATGATGACGGTGTAGAGTACGAAAGGCCAGGGCCCGTGGGCGCCGTACCTCGCCCCCTGAGCCGCCCCCTCGCGGCCGCGGGCTCTGCCGCCTGGTTCAGAGTCGTTATCCATGGCGTCGAGGCGAGCCGATGAGTAGACGAGAAGCAATGTCGAGCGGCCGCAATTGTCCGACGCGGATATCATTGCTCTATATAAATGAGGCTGCGCGTGATGTGAGGATGTGCAAAATGCTGTTAGCCAAATGAAAGGATATGGCCTGCGTGGTCGCGTGGACAACGGCGCGATGGCTGGAGTAAAAGGTTAAACTGTCATGCAACGCGAGGTTGTTGACGGAAAGCTATTTTCTTCTCAGTAGATGGGAACCACAAGGAAGAGGATGTGCTGACGGGGGAACGAGGTAAGGAAGGAACAGACAGAGAAGTGGGCGAAGCGACGAGCGGATGAGCGGGTCTCCTCCGATTGTCACTTTGCTCACTGACTGTGAAGTTGCTCCTTCTTCTCATACCGACAGCTCGTCGTGACCTGATCCATCTCAACACCAAGCAAAGTACACGAACGCTCGGAGCACGTCCCACCCCACCCCCCCCACTCGACAGCCTCTTCCAAAAGCGTATAAAGGTGAGGGGAAGACCACGCGAGCGAAAAAGGCAAAAGTGGAAACAGAACAGCCAAAGTAAAACTCTTTTCTTGTACAAGTCATATATGCAAATGCTCCAAGTCTTCCCGTCCTACAAAGAAAAAAAGGGGGCAGCGAAAATACGCACGCCAGTCCAGAATGCCCCTGAATATCAGTACACAGCACGCAGCCCAGCACCACGCACGCCTCACTCCTTCTCCTCCTTGGGCCCTTCCTCAGGCCCCTTACTCTTCCCCTCCTTGTACCTCGCCATCTTTTCCCCCATGTACCTCCTGGACTTCCCCCACCCGGCGGTAATCAGACCCTTCGCGCTCTGCGTGGTATTAACCCACCTCCCCGTCTCGCGGATAGCCCTCCTCACGACGCCCGTAAGGTCCGCCACGCCCTCCCTCGCGATCCGCATCTCAAACTCCCCCGCCTGCTGCCTCCGGAACCCATTCTCGTCCTCGTCGGCCGTCTCCTCCATCAGCGTCATGAACTCGGACCTCGTCATCCCAAACTTGCCCTGGTAGAGGAAGTACAGCCGCGACCTGAACGACGCGGGCAGCCGCCGCACCATGTTGGCGCGCTTCATGAGGTCCATGTCCTGGCGCAGCGGGTGGTCCATGGGACTCTCGAGCCACGCTAGGCTCCCGGCGTCCGCCTTCCCCTCGTACTCCACGTTCGGCAGCTTCTCGATCAGCGGCGCGTAGAGCCGCCTAAAGTTGACGAGGTTGTTGCTGACAATGTTCCCCACCTTGTTCTTGTTCTCCGTCGGGAGCGACATGCGCGGGTCGCCGAGGTAGCTTATCGCCGCGATGGTGCTGAACAGATCGTACTCGGAGAAGGACTCGGGCAGCATCAGCAGCGCCGTGCGCACTGCACCGACCAGGTTCTGCTGGTTCGCGATCCGCACCGCCGCGTTGTCGCGCAGGATCTTAACGGGCTTGTGGAGCCGGCCGGCGAGGTACAGCGTGTCCCACGACGCGAGGTCGCTGCACAGGTTCCCGATGCTCGTGACGCCGTACTTGATCAGCATCCCGTTCACCACGACGTACGGGTTGAAGTAGACCCCAGCGCCGACCTTTTCCTGGACGGCGGCCACGGCGCCGGAGCCAAGGTTCCGGAGGCCAGAGTAGTGCTCCGGGTGCTGGCGCATGTTGATCCAGTGCCAGTGCTCGGCGTGCGAGACGCCGAAGATGAAGTCGATCATCTTGGGGTTGCCGCGCTGGGTCTGGAGGAGGGCCTCGGGGGGCTTGGGGTGGACGGCGCGGAACTCGGCGTCGGTGATGCTGCGCTGGGAGGAGCCCTGGGGGAAGACGCCGGAGCCGTAGGCGAAGCAGAAGACGATGGGGGCCCGGAACTCGCGGAGCATGGTCGTGAAGGCGGACTTTAGCTCCGCATCGATGAGCATGTGCTGGTTCGCGCCGAACGTGCGGGAGGGGAGGTCCTTGAAGCCCGAGATGTCGGTGTACCGGTAGTCTTCCCAGTCGCGGACCGCGGGCTTCCGGGGGGTCGGGGGCGGGGTCGTGGAGGTTGTAGTGAAGGTCGAGGTGGAGGCTCCGGAGGATGTCGAGGAGGACGAGGAGTCTGACGATCTCGAGGAGCTGCGCATGGATCCGTCTCCGGAACCCGCGGCCGGCCTTGCCTTCTCGGGGGTATCGCCATTGCGGCGGGGACTCGAGGTGAGTAGCCTCCGCTGAACGGGACGGCAGCGGCAGGGGACATTCGTCGGGAACCCCCGGGGAGCCCGGACGGGTATCGAGAGCAATGGCGCCCGAGTCGCGGTCTGCGGTGAGGCACGGTTAGCGGCCTACGCGGGCGACGAGGCGGGCATCCTCCGGATGACGTACCACGACGCGGAGAGACGCCATTGCGGCGGAATTCGAGCGCAGGTGCCCCGCGCTATGTGCTCTTGCCCAATTCTCCTCTCAACTCGACGTCCCAGCTGTTCGGAGCTCCGGGTCGGGTCGCGGTGGGTCAGGTGGTGGCGGACGAAGCTGGATTTCTTCTGTCAAGACCCTGGGAAAAAGAGGGAAAGCTAGAGGTAAGGGTTCCGAGCTTGGAGGAGACGGAAGCGTCGTCCAGTGAGGCGGGTCGCTTAGTCGGCAGCTGGGAGGAACAGTGGCGGCGGGCATTCGCCGAGGTGGATCGTTCAGCAAAAATGTGGGTTTGGAGAGAAGGATGCTCGGTCATTGGAGAGCTTTTTTTCGCTCGGGTCGCGACAGCTGCAATGCCGACGGGGGTCCGGGGTACAAAGGTACAAGGAGCTATGGTCCACTGAGCCGCCAAATACGTCACTGCCAAGGTTCCAGGGCACCTCGTACTCGCACTCACCGAGCCGTATGAGGGTCTCTCTTTCCCTCTTTATATCGTTTCGATGAGTCGTAAGAGTAGGCAGATAGGCCAGGAGATATGGACATGTATCAACGGAGCTGAGTTTTGTGCCTGGGGATTCATTGACCGAGTTGATCCAATGTAGCTTTCCATGAAAGCCGCCATGTACAAGTAGTCCTCGCTGCGATCTTCGTACAGTTAGCGTATTGCTAGAGTCTTACAGAAGGATTCTAAATAATGAATGCTTCTAAATTGTATATCGAGTCGTTAATAACAGATTCAGAGAAGACACTCAATCAGAGACTTGAGGTAAAGTACTGGCGGGTTGCTGGGCGTCGTCACGTTCCCATCCGGGAAGGTTGGAAGGAGACAGCGAAATATGAACTGCTCAGAGAGCGAGCTGCGCGAAATGGCCCTGCCTGTTCATATTTTCCCCATTTCCCTTGAAGCAAAAATAAATTGGCTACGTTTTACACCATCTCATCTCATTCCTTTGTCTGTTTGCGACGTGCCGGGTGTTGAAGCTTGGAATCACGTGACCATCAAACCCAAACAATAGCAGTCGCGATAGCGATAGCGATGTTTACTTCGAGTTTCCACCGCGACGAAACAACGCGCCAACCGGCAACCACCATGAGCTCCCGCCAACCCCGCGATCTCCGCGCCGCGGACGACGCCAACCGGCGCGCGTCGGTCTCCGGGAGACTGCGCACGCCGAGCAGCAGCAACCTCCCGCGGCCGCACACCTCGCTTCGGGAGTCGCGAGTACGTCACATCATCCCATGCCAGTTCCCTGCCCATCGCGTACCTATGTGTGAAGAACGGCCTCTAACCTCTCAGATCGCATCCTTTCGCGCTTCACAGCCGGCCCACAGAACGACCTCCCGCCCGCCCTCACGCCACAGCTTTGCTCCCGACACCCTCCGGCCCCCCTCGCGCCCGCCCTCCCGCGACAGCGCAAAGGAGAACATGGCGCCGCCCGACGCGGACGAGTACGAGACGCACCGGCGGCGCATCGAGGAGCTCAAGGCGGAGCTGGGCACGCTGCGGTACTCGCTGAGCACGGCGGAGCAGGAGAAGGAGGTGGCCGAGGCGCGGCACCGCGCCGAGATGGAGGACCACGTGCGGCGCGCGCAGGAGGACTTTGAGAAGAGGACGGCGGCCGAGGCTGAGAGCGCGAAGATGGCGAGGCAGGTGGAAGGAGCGAGGGAAGAACTGCAGGGGGTGAGGGATGCGGCTGAGGGGGAGAAGGCGGCGTCTGAGAGGAGGGTTAGGGAGGTGGAGGCTGAGAACCGGGCGCTGGTGGAGCAGATGGAGGATCTGGCGGCGGAGAAGGACGAGGGGGCGCGGGTCGGCGAGAAGAGGGTCATGGACATGCAGATGGAGCTCGAGGCGGCGCAGCGTTCCGTGCGGGAGCTAGAGCAGGAGCGCGACACCCGCGAGTCGGTGCTCCAGACTGCGCAGGCGCAGGTCGCCGAGAAGGACGCGCAGGTCGGAACGCTCGAGTCTGAGGTCCTCCGGCTAAAGGCGCACACGGGTGACGCGGAGACCATGGCGGTCATCAAGCACGAGCTGTCGGAGCAGGTGCAGCATATTCGGAAGCTCGAGGGCGCGAACCGCGAGCAGCTCGCTGAGCTGAGGCACCTAAGGCAGGTGCACAAGGCGGTCGAGGTGGTGGAGGAGGAGAAGCGCGGCTTGCAGAGGAGACTCGAGACGGCGGAGGACCTGGAGAGGGAGCTTGCCGAGGCGAGGATGCAAAGGCAGAGGCTTGAGGATGAGAGGCGCGCTTGGACCGCGTATCTGGAGGCTACGGCCGAGCATGGGTGTGAGGACATGCGGTTTGAGTCTCCCGAGGAGCTGGCGCGCGCGCTGGTGCAGGAGAGGCTTACGTCTGCGTCGCACATTGAGCAGATGGGGCATTTGCGCGCCGATGTCGCGGGGTACGAGAGTACCATCCGCGGGCTGGAGGAGGAGAAGAGGGGGCTAAGGACCGAGGTCGAGAAGGCGAGGGAGGAGGGTGCGGCGGAGAGCGGGGATCAGGCGCGCGCGAGGTTGGAGAGGCGGGCGGCGCTGGCGGTCAAGGAGGTGGAGAGCCTGAGGGCGCAGCTCAAGACTTTTGACGCCGAGGATATTACGTTCCAGCCGGAGCAGCACGACCAGGTGCGCGCGCAGCGCATCGCGGAGCTGGAGGAGCTTGCAGACAAGTACAAGGACGAGGTGCAGCGCCTCCACGGCGAACTCGCCGCCCTCGAGGCCAACCCTCCCGCGCCGGCGGTGGCGGGCCTGAAGCGCCAGCGCGAGGAGGCGGATGACCCCGCGCACGAGCAGCTAGGCGAACTCTCGCGCAAGAACCGCACGCTGCAGGACGAGCTGTCCGCCGCGCAGACGAAGTATGCGCTCCTGGACAAGGAGCTCTCTGTGACCAAGGAGCAGCTCCACGCCGCGAAGAAGCAGAGCAAGGTGCGGATCCTGGCGCTGCGGTCGAACCCGACATCCGAGCACGCGGCCGTCAAGACGGCGACTCTCGACGCGCTGCGGAAGGAGAACGAGGAGCTGCTCTCTCAGATGCGCGCCCCCTCCGCCTCGCAGCAGTTCCCCACCATCCCCGCCTCAACCCTCGACGCCGCAGAGCGGCGCATCCAGGAAGCAAAGTCCGAGACCGCCTCGGCCCAAAAGTCCGCCAAGCGCCTAAAAGAAGTCTGGACCTCCAAGTCCCTCGAGTTCAAGGAGGCCATCTTCAGCACCCTGGGCTGGACCGTGACCTTTATCCCCAACGGCAAGATGCGCGTCGAGAGCGTGTACTGCCCCAGCAAGACGGACGAGCACGAGAACAGCATCGTGTTCGACGGGGAGAGGGGGACCATGAAGGTTGGTGGCGGGCCTCGGAGCGAGTTCGCGGGGAGGATTGCGGACCAGATTGGGTTTTGGGTGAGGGAGAGGGGGTGTATACCTGGGTTCTTGGCGGCGTTGACGCTGGAGTTTTATGAGGAGCATACAAAGGGGGGGAGGGCGTGATTTCTTTTTCTTTTGTTTCTGGAAGCGGCAATCTGGGACTGGGAGGGTAATATATGCCTGCTTGAGAGCGTTGAAGCGGATTCTCCTGGCTGTGTTCTTTCGTGACGTGAAGGCCGCCATTTCTGAATCTCGGAAGCACTGGGGACCAGGAGATGCTGCTAGTGATCGCATGCTGCCCATCCCGGGCTCACCAGCTCACCAAAACACCGGCGGTGCGCCCCGATAGTCCCAGGCAGACAGCACGAGGTGAGAGGATCCTAGAGTGTCGGACGAGGACAAGGTAAAATTACAACCTCCATCGGTTTCAAACTAAGCCGGGGAATTCCAAACCTTCCGCCCCGAAGCTTTCCCCACCCGGCCCGGCACGGGACCCAAAGACCCACTCTCCGGACCCGAGTCCGCACCAGCCCCCGCGGAATGACAACGACAACGCCCTCTCTATCAGTAATCTACGAACCTTGTATGGCACCGGGCCTCAGGGTACGCTGGGGGAATTAGGAATGTCAGTATGGTCACGCGGGGGCTGGGTTATGCTTTGGAGAAGAAATTCCACATGGAAGCTCTCCAATACATGAAGGTGTAGGGGGCGCAGTGATGTTTTTGAAGGCGAAGGTTATACAATTCTTGCTCATAGGAGAACTCTCAAGATATATGCATACCCTCGACGTTTATATCCCACCTGTCTCTCCCCTTGTCTTCCCTTACCCTCCCTTACCCTCGCCAACCTCGTTGTTCCCATGCTCTGTTTTCCAAATCTCGAAATCACGACAATCGTGCTTCTACAACACGTCACGCCCTGAACTTCGAAGGAAAAGAAAAGATATAGAAACCAATGTTGGATACCACAATCATGGCGCCACTCATCTTGGGCCAGTTCGTCCGCGAAGCGGACCGGGAGTGCAACTACTTCTTCTCCCACCCTGCCGAAGTCTCGGGCGAGAGCACCACCCGCAAAGCCGCAAAGGAGCACATCAATACCGATGACGACCCCGGCCTTATTGGCCCCCGAGTCGTGTCCCGGCCCGAGCCATGCTATCACCCAAGCCAGAAGGTGCCCCGGCGATTCGGCCACGGTTTGAGTTCTATCGCGAGCGTGGGGACTCAGACGTCTGGCGAGGAGACGCCGGAACTCGCGCCGGATGCGGAGGTGCGCATTTTGTCGCGTGATTCTCCGGCGTTGATGGAGGGTGCGGATGTGGATGTGGATGAAGATGAGAACAAAGGTGAAGATGACCATGTGGACGTGGATGAGGACGAGGATGACGATGACGATGCGATACTGCGAGTTTCCTCGTGTCATTGTCCGGCGTCAGAGCCGGATGCGGGTCAGGATGAGGATGTAGATGAAGATGGGGATGAGGATGAGGATGCGGAGAGGAGTACGCCAGAGCCGAGCTCGAACGACGAGACCCCTGACGAGACGGCGGCGGAGACTGTGACGGAGGTTTCCGAAGACCAAGAGACGGGCCCGTATAAGCCCATAGATAAAGAAGAAGCAGACGACAACACCGTTAAAGACACGGTAAGGAAACCCCCGACGAAACGCCTGAGACGAATACATCCTGACCGTAAGACAGACAACCGAAAGGGCCGTCGAGTACGGGACCGAGGGAACGCAGACAGACGCATTCTCGGAACACGAGGCCATCACTCCTCCCACGGGTGACCCAGAGACCGAAGACCCGATCGCCAACACAGAATCGGAAGCACAAACAGAAGCTACCAAAGACGAAGAAGCCACCCCGACGCAGCCTGCGGACCCACCCCGCGAGAACATCGCCGTCCTAATCCGTCGCAAGCGCGAGGAGCGCCTCCTGCAAATCTCGCTCACCCACGCCGCCGAGTCCGAAGCCAAAAGAGCCAAAGTACTCATCGAAGCCGAGGCCCGCAAACCCGCTACCCCCGAGCCAGGGCCAGCTCCGGCACCGGCACCACCCGTCGACAAGACCCGCGAGTTCAGCGCAAGCCCGCCGGGCAGGATCTCCGTCCACACGCGCCCGAAGCCGAGCTCTTACAAGCGGGCTCATGTCCTGACGGTGCACTGGGCCAGCTCCTCCACTCGCGAGCCGCCCGCCGCGGTCCGGGAACTCAAGGCGGTTGCGAGGCGGGTGTACGGGTACTCCGTCACGCACTGCGCCCTTGCGCCTCGTCGGCACGCGGCGGGTGTCCTGGCGGGCGAGCTGGCGCAGGTGGTGGACGAGTACGCCGGGACGAAAGACGAGGACGGGAACAGCGATACGCTGGTGATACTCCACTACGTCGGCGCGTCCCGCACCGACGCGGACAGCTTCCGGATCTACCCCCCCACCTGGCCGTGCCGCGCCCCGCTAGTGGAGGTGGACCTGCAGTCCCTCCTCCGCGACACGCTCCTCTCCCCTTCATTCCCGTCGGACGTCCTCGTGATGCTGGACTGTCCGTACGCGTGCAACATCGGGGGCACGCCGCAGGCCGGCAAGGAGATACTGGCCGCCAGCACAAAGGCCACGGGCTTCTGCCTGTGCACGCCCACGCGGGATATGAAGTTCACGTGGACCATCGCCCGGACGCTCGCGCAGGCTAGGTACGCGCTCCACCCGTTCACGGACCAGCTGGAGAAGACGCTCGTCGACGACGGGACGCACCGCAAGGGGCGGCCCGCGCGGCTACCGGAGGTGGCAGGGCTGATGGTGGGAAACGGGCCCGCGCGGCGACATATCCTCCTCGCGCCGATCGTCGCGACGTGGACGTACTGGTGCGGGCCGGAGGGCGAGACGAGCGGGGGTTCGGGGTCCGAAGGGCCGGGGAGGTGTCCTGGGTGCGGGGACCTGAAGGAGGACGGCGTGGCGTGCCGGTGTAAGTCTGGGCCCGTCAGGGGGATGTCGTTGGAGGGTGGTGGTGGGGAGGTTGGCAGGGATATCGAGCTTGGGGAGGTTGTTGCGGGAGGTCTGTTTGTGATTGGTGAGTAGGTGAGGGTGGTGGTGAGAGTGGTCGTGAAGCCGGTGGTTTCTGGATGTACTCGAGTCGGATTCGAGACGAGCATAGCGAGGAGCATAGCTTGGGTGTTCTAGGCGTATGGCGTTAACATTGGCCGGACCCCGTCATCATTCCTCATTAAAAATAGACGGTTCCGTTTCCATGCAGAGACCAGCTCGTGACTTTGGTGACGCCTCGCTCCTGGACTGCTTTAAAGCCAGGTAGGTGTAAGCTGACGCTTGGTTGAACACGGCCCACGTTCGCCCGATATTAGAAAGTCCGCCGTTCCAAACGAGGTCGAGACCCCTGGTGTCTCGATAAACTCCCACGTACGCTATAAGACGACGGGCCTTTCATTCAGGGCCGCCAGTCTCCCTCATAGGAAACAGCCAGTCCGTTTCCGCAGAACCCGGGCTGGGGCTCGAAAACTCCCACGGTGGTTCTGGCCAGCACACGCCTTGGAATGCAAGTCAAGCCCGCCTCCCCTCCACCCAAAACGCAAAAGACCGGCTTCATGAGCGCCGGCCCCTGTAAACTTGCGCTCCCACCTCTCTATTCGACGTCAACGGAAACCTAAAAGAATCAATCCCAGAAGCCATAAGCCTCACTCAAGTCCCCGGATCGTCATCCTTACCGTGGTCCTACCTCTCCGACCAACGTCCAAGAAGCCCCTTCACGCACTCCCACCGTGTTCATGTTTGCATTCCTTTTCATACACGCAGCTATAAAACCGTCCAGTCTCGACCATACAACGCTATACCCCATTATGTCCCCCTCCCTACCAATCTCACTTTTTCCCTTCACCCCTCCTCCACAACTCCACACCTCTCTCCCTTCAAATCCTGAATCCGTCCCCTCTCCCCTCTCCTTCCCCTAATCTCCGGTCCTCAATATACAAATTCCCGGCTAACCACCTGTCCTTATACTATCTGAAATGCATATGCCAACGCTACCTCCAAGGTCAACAAAAGAAAAGGGGGCGGGCGCACGATCCACAGCCGCGACCCCCTCGCTGCCTCAATCCACCAAAAAAGACAGTACCAAAAAAGCGAAGGTATCAAACAACTGCAAAGCCGCAGCTAGAAACAGCAGCGAAAAGACAAAACAAAAGACAAAAGAAAAGGAACAGAAAAGGCGAGCTATAAAAAGAAAACAAAGAGCCTGCAAAAGCCCAAAAGCGAAAGACAATAAAACGAGAGTACGACCCATTCATCACTTCATAAAACACCCAACCCCCTCACCTAACCTCGTACTTCCCACTAACAAGCCGATACGCCAACGGCACCTCGCCCCAGCTCTCCTGCATCCCCTCATCCGCAAACGGATCGTCGGCATACAATTCTTTCCCCTTCCCCTTCTCCTCTTTCACCATCGACACCGAGATCCCCGCAAGCGACTCCCTCGAGGGCCCAGGCGCATACTCCCACCTCGCCTCGACGTGCCCAGGCTTCAACTCCGCGTTCTCCGCCCCCACAACACGGCATACAATCTTCTGCGGCTCAGGCGTGAGCGACACGTCGCCCAGCCGCCAGTAAACAATATGCTTGTCCTTCAGGTGCGTGCCGGAAGGCTTCGTCTGCGCGCCGCTGGCCCTGCCCTCGTACGTCGCGAAGATGACAACGTTGTGCAGCGCCACGGGCGCGGCAAGGCCGCAGGCGGGGTTGAGCGAGTACTGCATCAGCAGCTCGAGCTTGTCGCCCTTTGGCTTCCAGAGGGGCCGGATGAGCAGCGGGGCATGTGTCCCGAGGTCGAGGCCGTCCGAGGTGCTGTGGATACGGTACGTAAAGGCCGTCGACGTCCTGGCGAGGTGCGAGACGTCGAGCGAGTATTCGTCGTTGCGGTCCGACGCCGCGTTGTGCACGAATATCCGGTTGGGGCCGATGACCTCAAGGTTGGGGAAGTTGTTGATCCGGATCTTGACGTCTTCTGCTGGTAAGGTTAACATCGGGCGCTATAGGGTAAGAAACATCTCCACTCACGAGTATTGGCTTGGTCCTCGGGGTTGTAGGAGAACGCAATCTCCCCCCCAATCTTTGCGCTCTTGACGGCGCCGTCCGCAAACGACGCCGTCATGGTCTCGATGATCGAGGCATTAAGCCCGGGGTCGGTCATTTCGGGGTGCTTCGCCGGCGCCAGCGTGCCAAGCGAATTGCCGGACCGCACAGACTGCGAGTCAGAAGTGCCGGCGACGCTAGCCTCGGAGGTGAGGGCAGCAACGGCAGGAGGCTTCGTGAACCCAGCCGGCATCGGGGGCGTGGGCGGGATGGGGCTCGGCGGGACGGGGCTGTCAGAGGCGCCATCCCCGTTGGAAGACGGCACGTAGATGGTATTCCGGACGTCCCTCCGGCCCCTCAGGGTGCCCTTGCGCGATGGCATCCCCATCTGAAGAGCGCTCGACACGTTCGAGACCGCCTCCTTTGCCGCATCGGGGTCCTCCTCGGGCACGGGCGTGTTCTGGATGTTGAGCTTGAAGAGCTGCTCAGCGTCGCCGCCTGCCTCCCGCTGAGCCTGGGAGATGGGGTCATCCATCGAGGGGGGGATCGTGAAGCCCTCGGCGTCCTTCTTCGGCTCCGCGGCAGCCTTGACGTGCGACGGAGGCGGGCCCGGTGGGGGCGCAAACTCTCCCGCCGCCGCCGTGTTACCGTTGACCGGCGCCGGTGACGCCGCCGCCTCGCCAATGTTGCTCATGCTCGAAATCTGCTTGACCCCGTTGGCGCCCTCGGGCCGCAGTCCTAGGCCGGCTCCCTCCGTCGGCTCGGGCCGCTCGTCGTTCTTACCGGGCATTTCGGCGAGCGACGGGAGCTTGTTCGACGCGGTCAGGTCGTTCTGCGACGCGCGGGGCGACACGCTGCGGCCGTGGCTACTCCGGATGTTCCTGCCAAAGGAGCTCGGGTTCTTCTGCGAGATGGGGCCGAACCCTCCGTGGATGCTCTGGCGTCGTCGATTGATCATGGTACCTATCCGGCTGCGCAATCGCGGCTCTGTGACCTGGTTAGTAGGCGAAACACAGCAGGGGACTGGGGCAACCATACGAGGAGCGGGTTCCTGGCCAGAGGCTTCGCTTGCGGCCTCGTCATCCCGGGTCGTCGACGCAGTAGGAGGGGGGGAAAGGTGAGACTGAGCTTCCGCCGCACTCGATCGCCTGGTCACCGGCGCCGACGGCCTCTCAATATTTATCTTGCCATTGGTCACTTTCTTCGCAAAGGCCTCCACCTCCTTCGCGGTCTCAATCTCGAGTATGTTCTGGAGCGTCTCGGAGGCGGCGACCTGTGTCCGCTGGGCCTGGTCGCTCTCGTGCGTGAGGAGCTGCGTGAGGAGATCGCGCAGCTGGTTGAAGCGCCCCTCGTCGAGGACCTGCAAGCTCTCAAAGATGAAGGGCGCCTGCGACTCCCACTGCTGCGAGGCGGCGCTCAAGCGGGTGGCGGCGGCGTCGACCTTTTGCGTGCTGGCCTTGTTGCCCTTCTTGGCGAGCCTCTCGGACTTGTCCTGTGCGTCTTCGAACTCCTTGGCGATGGAGGCGAGGTTCGTGCCGGTGGCCTGCATGTTCTGCACCTCCTTCTTCTGGCTGTAGTTCCGGAGGGGGTACTCGACGTCTCGCTCGATGCGCATGGCGAACTGTTGGTGGGAGCTGGCGACGGCTTCGACGAGGTTGAGGACCCTGTCCCAAGGGTCCTGGAAGGTTCTACGGAGGTCAGCGAATGGTCGGCAGGGGACTTTTCGGGTGGAGAGGCCACGCACCCAAGTTCGGACGCCGCATTTGGGACCTTGAACTGCATCAATCGCTTCAAGCCCTGGACATATTGATCTTCGACTCTCCGGCGCTCCTGTACGTTGCTTGGTTAGCTCCGAAGCTTTAATCAGCTCGCGCGATGGAGACGCCAGGTCCCCGAGGCAACCAGGGGTCGGTGACGTACCTGCAACCAGTCGGCGATTTCAACATTGATCCTGGAAATGCGCTTCACGCGGTCGTTGAGGGTGTGAACTGCTTGGGTCGGCTGGAGGAATCCCTACACGCCAATTGCGCGATTAGCCTCGGTACGACGCTGAGGGGACCCGGACAGCGCACGAGGCCAGCTCGAAGCCGCCACGCCTCGTCCGATCCTCCCGATCCGAGCTTCGCACGGGGAGCCTTACCAGCATCGCCGGATACTCCGTCGCCTGAGTCTCAGCCATGGTGACGGACACCAGAAGCTACGTCGTCGCTTAAGAGCAGCAATTGGGAGGGCGGGCGAGGGCGCCGTCGCGGGGAGTTCGTTGGGGTATCGAGGGAGCAGGGAATAGCGGGTTCAGACGATGCCGGGCGTGGCGGATACGCGCATATTCGGGTGAACCGGAGAGGTGGCGGGGGCGCAGACTAAGATGTCGGGAACTGATGCTCCGTCGGGGTTAACGTAAGAGATACTGACGCGCGGGCGGCGGGAGGTGGGCGGCGGGGGGGTAGTAGATGTACAGAAGGCGGGTGGATGGGTCAGGCCGGCATGCCGAGATGCAGAAGAGAAGTCTGGGGGACTTTCGAGGGTCGGAGATTTCGCCGTTTCCAGCCTCTTTGCAAGGTTGGGCTAATGCACCTGTGGGGATCTGTGGGGCGAAGGAGCGGCCTGTCACCTGTGAATGGGAGGCAGGCACCGCTGGAGGGCCTAGACTGCCGCGACTGAGGACAGTGTCCTTTGAGTTCCTGTACAGTGGGATCTTGCGCGCTACTCAGAGATACTTGTAGGGGGACCTTGTTGCAGGCGGTTTCGCCGAGGAACATCCTGGATTCTTGTAACCAGCTTCGTCATTGTTGGGCATACAGTGCGCACGCTAGGACATGTCTTGCGGGAGGCCCACGGGTGTGCCCGCCTGGGCCCGTCGCGATCAGGGACAACACCCTCGAGCGGCCGCCTAATATCGTTCTCGCACTAGCCCAAGTCAACTCCGAAAAGGCACCTCCATCCTATCCCTTACACATTTCATCCGCCCCACGCCCTTCCACCCCTCCTCAACCAGGAACTCATGGCGCCTCCCGAGTGGAAGGCCGCCCTCACGGCCTCGGCCCGATTTGAAAACATCGAGCGGATGTAAGTCATGGACTCGGCCTCTCTGGATCAATCTCATGTTGACATCTGTCAGAGCGAGAGCCATCGCGTCAATGTGTCCCGAGAAGGAGGAAACTGCTCAGCAGGAGGCCTTTAAAGTGGAAACCGAGGCATTCGAAACCTCGGCCACACGGGTACCGGCAGCCCGTTTGCCCGCTTCTTACCAGAACCAGTCTGACAATTCTCAGGAAGAATATGACCGGACGTGCAGCATCTCCGCCAGGTCGGCCTCAACCCCGGAAGCCGAGCCCGCGACCCCACTCCAGATCCGGCCTCCCCCATCATCCCCCGGCCTCACGATAGGCCCCTACACCGCATGCACCATGGTAGACGACGGCGTAACCTCAATCGTCTACTACTCCCCGACCAGCACCCTCACGGCCCTTCCCTCCGATACGGGTTACGCCCTCAAGGTAGTCCACACCCACCCGCCGGAACCGCACAACCCCCGCCGCGAGATCAAGACGCTCCAGTCCCTCATCCACGCGGGCGTCATTCCCCTCCTGGAGGCCTTTCGTAACAGCGACGGCGAGGACGTCCTCGTCTTCCCATACAAGCCGCTCACTCTCGCGCGGCTCCTCGACGCCGGCGGGCCGGTATCTACTCCGCGGGTCCGTAGCATCGCGCGCGATGTGCTGTCAGGGCTGGCGTATATCCACGAGCGGGGGATAATACACCGGGACCTGAAGCCCTCTGCCATCCTCCTCGACGGCCCCGATGGGCCAGCGTGTATCTCGGACTTTGGAACCGTCTGGCATCCAGAGTACTCAACCTCCTCCGAACCCGCAGGTCCGTCTCTTCTCTTCCCCCTCTCATCTTTCCCACCGTCACGGGGGATACTAACCCAAAACAAAGACTCCAAAATCCTCGACATAGGCACAGGCCCCTACCGCCCCCCGGACGCCCTCCTCGGCAACAAATCCTACTCCACACCCACCGACATCTGGTCCCTCGGCGTCCTCCTCTCATCCCTCGCCTCCACCTCCACCACCCCAACCCCAATCTTCACCTCGCCCCCGACCCACGAGGACGGCAGCCAGCTCGGCCTCATCCTGAGCATCTTCCGCACCCTGGGCACGCCGACTCCCGAGACCTGGCCCGAGGCGGCGTCGTTCCGGACTAGTCCGTTTGGGATGTGGAGGGTCTTTGAGGGGCAAGGGGACGCGTTTGAGGGGGTGAGAGGGGAGTTTCGGGGGTTGGTGGGGGGGATGTTGAGGTATGAGAGTGGGGAGAGGTTGACTGCAAAGCAGGTACGTTCAAGATCAACTATGGACTTTTTTCTATTTACGCCCGTCTATCTGATTGTTCCGTTGCCTCGTGGGCCATGCTAACTTTGACACCCAAGGCCCTCGAACATGAGTGCCTATCACACAACCAGTCATGAAAGCAAGACAGAAATCAAATGAACAAAACAAAAGTAAAGAACAAATCCAAGCCATCTTGCTCAACCTAGCAACACCCCACCCACCAAACAAAAAGACAAGAACCATGCAAAATGCAAAGCCGCGGCCAGAGCTCACCCCCTCCTCGCCTTCGTGTCAGACCCCAAGTAATCAATCGGGTTCCGGCAGAGGGGACACGTGTTCTGGCTGCTCGTCTGGAACCACTTGTACAGGCACTGCCGGTGGAACTGGTGCCGGCACGTCTGGCACCGCTTGTCGGGCATGCGGCGATCCGAGGCGATGATGGCGTAGCAGATTGCGCACTCGGTCTGGCCCTTTAGGGCGCCGACGATGTTGCGGCGGAAGGCCATGAGGCCGTCGATGATGCTGCCGTTCTGGGGGACGTGTTAGATACGGGGACGAGACAGCATTGAATGAAGTCGGGATTGGCTGCTGGAGAGGGGTTAAGGGGGTAACGGGAAAGGGAAACGAGATGAGGGGGTTAAAGTGAAGACGAGGTGAGAAAGAAGGGGACTTACCGAGAATGTGATGACGCCCTGCGTAGTCCGCACCCAGCTCTGCCACTTCCTCTCATTCACAACAGCCCTACTCGTCCCGGACACCACAATTCCCTCAATGGGATAACTCCCCGGCACCTTGATCGTAATCGCCGCAATGGACTCGTCGACCTCATACCCCGCCACCACCTCTCTCGCCGTCCTACTAACCTTAATCATCAGCTCCCCCCCTTCATCCCCCGTCGTCCCCTGATCCTCCGCCCACCTCGCGACATCATCCAGCGCGTCGGAGACGATGAGCGGGGAGAAGTACCTCCCCATCCAAGGCTCGACCGCCACGCGCGTCTGCTTGGACCGGCAGTTGATGAACCACGCCTTGAACAGCTCCGGCACGAAGCGGACGCAGAGGAAGATTACGCGGACCATCAGCCAGTGCATGTCCCGCTCCTCGCTCTCCGCGCCCGCGACCTTCGGGTCGTACCCCCGGATATGAGTCTCGCTCAGCCCTTCCTTGTCGAGGTTAAGCGGGTGCGCGGCGGAGTGGCCCAGGACGTCGAAGATGAAATCCAGGAGCGGCGGGACGTAGGAGCCGGACTTGAGGTCCTCGGTGTAGTCGTTGCGGACGGTGAGGGACGCGGTGGTGTAGGAGTCGAAGATGAGGTGCCAGGTTAGGAGGTAGGCGCGGATGGGGGAGGGGAACTGGGAGAGTGCGTCGTCGGGGTAGGCTTCGAGAGTTGGGGGCTCGAGGAGGAGGGAGAGGAGCTCCTCGGGGAGGTGGGCGTCTTCAACTGGGTTAGCATAAAATCATAAAAGATTGAACTGAGAAGATGGGAGAAGGGAAAGGTGGCGGATAGACTCACTCTGCTTGTCCAGGAGCACGTCAACAGACAACTGCTCCTGCATAGCCGGCAACGCCCGATTCATCAACGAAAACGCCGCAGTCTGGATATCCCTCGACTCAGACGCCAACAGCCCATAAATTTCCGACGCGTCCTTCACCAGCCGCAGCGGCATCCTCTCCACCTGCCTACACAGCAGCGCATCCACAATCGCCTGGGGCTGCGCCTCCGATTCCCGCGGCAACTTCAATAGATCCACCAGCGCCGCGGCCTTGGCCTCCGCCTGCGTCTTGATGGCATCCTCCAGGTCGTCGTTCGGCTCCGGCATCGCCTCGAGGGACGCGTACAGCTTCACGGACGCGTGGATCGCAGAGAGCATCACCTCCGGCGGGAACTTGCCAGCCTGGTCCCAAACCTTCGCGCAGTACCCCAGCGTATTCTCCCAATGCGCGCCGTAAACACTCGAAATTTCCGGCAGCAACCTCATCAGCAACCTGCAACTCTCCGCGGCGAAGAACGGCTCGACGGGGCCCTCGGCCTCAAACCACCCCGTGACGTTCCGGACCGCAAAGACTAGGCGGTTCATCTGCACCGGCACCTCGCCCTCCTGGTAGAAGCCCAGGCAGCACGTCAGCATTACGAGCGTGGCGAGGGACTTCTCGGATGTGGGCTTCGCGCCCGCGGCGTCGCTGACGAGGCGGTTGCAGAGGGTGTTGAGGGAAGGAGGGGGGTCGAGGGATTGGCCGACGCCGTACAGGAGTGCCACGGCGGGGAAAACGGCGGACGGGGCATCCTTGGGGGGAAGGCTGGCTGAGAGGAGCTCGTCAAAGGTGGGGGGCGGGCCGTGGCGCTCGGTGAGCTCCTCGATGATTTCGCTGGCGGCCTTGGCGCAGTAGAAGGCGAGGGCCGTGGTATCGCGCGCCTTCGCTAGAAGCGCCTGTAGGAGTCCGCAGATGATGCGCCCGGGCTTGCTGTTGTTGTCGGCCTCCCAGCCTGTCGAGTCGGTGGCCAGTTGGTGGATCCACCGGCGGGTAGAAGACACGAGGTTATCGATGGAAAGCAGATTCTCGGGCGTCATCTCAGCAAAAAAGCCGCCCGGCTCCATCATGGTCAGCTCGTCAGACGCCATCTGGGCCGTAACCAGAAGGAGAGTCATAGTGTCAGTCAGTGACTCCTCTAGGTCATCCGAAAAGGCCTCGACGCCGATTTTCTCCTCAAGTAGGTCTGCCATGTAAAGACCCATGCGCGCAGATACCGAACGTCCACTTCGATCCCGTTTAAGGTCGCCAGATTCGGCTGGCGAGGCGCGAACGAGGAACTGAGCGCCGCCAAGGTTGCTGGTGATGGACAGCGACGGGTTGACGCCAGTCGCGGTCGCGGCCGAGATCTCGTTGAGCCAGGTGGGCGAGCTAGGCAGTAGCTCCTTGAGCGCGCTGGGGTTGTTCTGTAGTTCCTGAGCAGCCAGTTGGGCGAGCGTCTCGATCCTGCGGCATGTAAGTATGAGAGCATGGATACTATGAAGCTGGGCTGCTTACCCCAGGGAATCCGGCCCGGCCGTTTCGAGGTTGCCCTGCACAATCGAGAGGGTGGGCTTCTTGCCTTCCACGTGGCCCTCAACGAGCTGCCGCAACTCGGCAGCCTTGGTCGAAAGTCCGGCGTTGCTGCTTTCGGAAAGCGATAGCAGCTTGGTGGCAAGGGCCAGGTGCAGATCCTCATCCTCCGACAACAGATCCCCTCCATGCCTCGCCATGATAGTCAAAGCATCCAGTGACTTTTCCGCGGTGACGGCATCCTCCTGAGGAAGATCCAAAAGGTGTTTCGCGAGCGTCTTGCGCGTAGCGGTGGTCAGACCGCCACAGGCCAAAGAGTGCTGAAGGAGGCTCCAGTCCTCAGACTCAGAGGATAGAGACTGCAGCGACTGCTTGACGATGTACTCCTGGATAGCTTCATCACCCTGCGCTAGCGGCCCTGCCTTCTCATGCGAAAGAAGAGCTCCGAGGACCTGAGGAGAAGCCGGCTCATCAGACTCCTTCAGAAGCGACGCAATCCAGGCCTTCCAGAGTCTCTCGTACTGCGACGTCGCCTTGTCCGCAAACGCCTGGACACAAGCCACGAGATCAAGCCTCGACTGCGCCGCGAGAACCAACCCCATGTACTCGCCACCAGTCTCAAGAAGAAAGTCGAAAACGGCCTTCGTAATCTTCTCGTCTGAGCCAAGGTACACCGTCGACTCCGCCATATGCCTCACCGTCTTCGCAGCCCCAAAAGGCTTCAGATTCCTCCTCGACAGAATATCAACGCAGCACAGCACAATCTCCGCAGCCGGCCCGTCGAGCCGCGTGCCCTGCGCCTTGGACTGCGCCTTCGTCCGCTGCACCTGCCCGATGAGCGTGAACCATCGCGCGCCCTCCTCTGCTATCGACTCCTGGGACTTTTGGTAGTTCTGGGATACTTCGGGGAGGGAGTTTGCGATGCGGCTGCAGTAGTCAGCCGAGAGCTGCTGCCACTTCTCCATTGACGCCGAGACGACTGCCTCTGGCGCGGACTCGGTGGTGACGGCGTAGCAGCCTTCGATAACGGCGGAGGCCGAGGTGCCCGGGATGACCCAGTTGGAGGACAGGCCGGGAGTTCCGGGGTGGAGGTAGTGCGCCATTAGGGGGGAGAGAGATTCCTCGGCAAAGGTGGCTTGCTCGCTATCAGAGGATAGAACGCCCAGGAAGTACCTTGCGACGCGGAGGTAACTCGTCCAGGCCGTCGCAGCCTGTAACCTAGGCTCCTCCCTGCCAGAGATTCCAGCCCTCATGGACCTTGTGAGGTCGTTCGCGACGTCGAGAGTTATCGTTTCCGAGGGAATACTCTTGATCAGAGCCTCGACGTCCTCCCAGAAGCCCCCTTGGCTGCCTTGCGACCCCTTCTCAATGAACGGGCCCAACCTCGAGATCGGCGTCTTCTTGTCGCCGGACGAAGAAATCCAGATATCGGGGAATGACTGGGTAAAGGATGACAGGGCCTTGACAAACGTCACAGCCGAGCCGACGTGGCTCGTTTTTAGACCATCAGAAATGAGAGTCTTCTTCAGCCGCGACATCTTCTCCTCGAGCACAGACTTCCTACTCTCCAGGCACCTGTCGAGAAGCTGGCACGCAGACTTGCGCACCGACGAGTCCCCAATGTTAATGCACTTCCACACCACATCCTCGGTGAGAAACTCGTGATACCCCTCCTCAAACTTCTTCGTGTCCTCCTCACCCAGCGTCCGAAGTAGCCCCAGCACCAGAGACAGCGCGGCCCCAAGAACGCGGAAGTACTTAGCCTCAGCGTCCTCAGGGGTGGTTGACCGCTCATCACTCAGCGAGTCCTTCGTCTCGCGGATAGCACCAGTCGCGAACTCGAGGATCTGCGGCTGGCACTTCTTCCAGAACATGGTGACCTTTTCGGGAGAGTTCAAAAACGATGAGATGCCGTCGTTGGCGGCCCTCGAGACCAGGCGGTCGCGGTCGTATAGGCCCGCGAGCCAGGGGCCGACGACCTTGGGGACGTGGCGCTCCATGCGCTTCCTTGCCGAGCGCATGAGCTCGAACTGGACGGTGTGGGCCAGCTCCCTCACGCGGCGGGAGTTGTCGACCGATGTCCTGGGGTATAGTTGGACCTGTTGCGCATCAGCATTCCCATCCCGGCACATTCACGATACAAAGCTCTTACCCAAGCTTCTAGGACCGGCTCCTCCGTGCCCCCATCCTGCTCATAAGGGTGAGCCCGGACATAGCTCAGAAAGTCCTCCAGGGCCTTCGTTTTCGTGATGCTATCCTTCTTGAGGAGGTTCTTGAACGAGACGACGACGCGGGCGTCGGATATCGAGGAAAAGTCCGGCGGCTCGGCGACGTACGCGAGGTCGCCGCCTCGTGACGAGCCGAAGCCGGAGAGACCCCGCGGGGCGCCGAAGCCCGGGGCGCCGAAGCCCGAGGCGCCGGGCATCTGTTTGGCGCCCTTCGATTTCTGGCCCTTCATGGTAGCGCGGGTTTGTGAGGGGTGGCGTGTGAGAGATTTCTGCCCCCCGCAGTGTTGTGGAATGTGCCTTTGAGCAGGGTTGGACGAATCAAGTCAATAATGGCGGCGAATTATTGACCTGTTAGGAGTGGAGCGTGAGGAGCGTGAGCGTTGGTGTGGAGAGTGAGAGGATATAAGATGAGGTGAAGTTGAACTGTGAAATCCAGCATTCTAAATTCGATACGTTTCCACCTGTGGTTCCTTCATCAGCCGAGATGGACCTTCTACAGAGGGAGCTGCACTTATCACACTTACGAGATGGACCTCAAGCCAACTACTATGTCACCAGCGCCTCTCGTTTCCGGCTGCCTTTCGGAGGACCCTTTAGACACTTTATATGGATAGGATGTCCCGTTGGCTCGGTCGCTGGGGTCTGTTGGCCGACAGAGTCATCGGTCATCGCGGGGCAGAGCTCAAGGCTTAAGGTGGGGGGTTGAAGATTAGTCAGCCTCGAACTTTGGAATCGAAGGTCGATCCTCGGGCGACTTCCGAATCGAAGGCAACTCGACACTTCTTTTTTATTTTAGATAAAATCCCTTTATTGCAAATTGTGGCCATCCTTCCCGGAACCTTACATTGCACGGGCAAGCCCAGAGACCACAGGTAGCACCAGTGCCCACATCTCCCCTGCGTAGTTCGCCTAAAAGGGTACCTCTCCTAATCCGGTACCCCCTTGATGCTGGATGATGTCCTTATGAGTCGAAGATGTCTATTTCTTCGCGAAGAATTATAATCAAGACCATCCTGCCAAATATGGTGACCTCACCTCGGTTCGACCTTCTAAGCCCATCGTGGAAATGTAACCCAAATAAACTGATGCGCTGGGGAAGCTTTGCTCGTGGTCTCGGGTATTCTAGGACAGGATTCAACATCTCCAGATGCGGTGCTTAATCGCTCCCATGGTGACTAGTTTGGTTTTTCCAAAGCACTGCCTCGAAACCTTAAGCCTTTTGGTGATGTACAACTGGCAAGTGCCACTGTGCCGGATCACAGAGGTACGGGGATGCTGATAGCACCCGACAATTACGTCACCGTCCAAACGTGTGGGGTGACCCGCCCATGACTTCCCCACAAAGGCAATGACCTCACACGCTCACCCCAGATCTCACTGTAAAAGTCTCGACAAATCTGGCAATGTGACCTGATGTGAGAGACTTACCAGGCCGCAAGTACACACCACACATGCTCTGATGCCAGAGGGAAGGGCCTGCAGAGGCGCCTGACCTTACCCCGCAGTCACCCCCACACCAGTCACCTTCCCCAGCCGGCGCCCACGAAGAAAGCCCGGGTCGCCGCCACCTTTGACCCCCATCACCAACGCAACAGCAACCCGGCACTTTGCGCGCTCCCGTCCTTATTAATCCATCCCTGCGTCGCACGAATCCCTCGCCACGAAGACTCTTTCATCCGCGCGTCTTCTTCGACAAGAGCAATCTACCCCGTCCCAGACTCACGCGGCCCTCGATTCTGGGACACGGAACGCCGCATATGCTCCGCTGGGCCTCTCGTTCCGGTGCTGATTGCCCGCGGTTGTAAGTTACTGTACGCCTCACACCTCGTACCACCCGATTACGAACTATCCCTGTTTCCCCCGTCGGGAGAGGCCGGTCGCACATACTCCCACCCGGCACTCCCCCAGGCCCCCGTGATCCCCGCTCCATCATTTTCAAGACGACCAGGGCAATCCGAAAGCTCACGGCAATTCAGTCGAGATAGTATGGTGTCTTCCCGCTCCGACCGTTAGGATGCCGGCCCCCCTGCGCACGGCGTGTCGCCCCGTTCGCCTCCCCCGCCCGACTCCCCTCCGCGTCCTCGGCCCCGCCCTCGGGCCCGCCCTCCACCACCAGCCACGGCACCCCCGCGCCCGGTGGTCCTCGTCCTGGGACCCCGACCACTGGCGACACCACCGCGCGCTATGGCAACGCTATGCGCGGCTCACGGGCGACGCGTGGGCCCCGCAGTGGGGCGCGCGGCACTCGTTCCCGCCCCTGATGCGCGAGATGGAGAGGTTCGAGAGGTGGGCGAGGGACCTGGAGGCCGAGCTGGCCTCGGGACAGAGGGCTGGTGGCAAGGTGCGCATGTCGTGGTCCGACTCGTGCAAAGGGTTCGCGCCGTCGAAGCGATGGGGGTTTCACTCTGCGAGGTTCCAGCATACTGGGCGTGACGGCGGTCGGGAGGACGATTCGAGCGCGCCGGAGCCGCGTCGGGATAATACGGTCAACCCCAGAGACAGGGACTCGTCTGCTCTTCAGCAGGAAAAGGTCTGGTCTCCGAGTCCACCGGAGCCGGGCGATTACTACATCGATCCCGTGACAAACAAGAAAGTCGCGAAATCAGGAAAGGCGAAAAGCGATGTCGTCCATAAGACCGATGAACCGATCGAGCTTGGCCCTCCCGTGACAAACCAGAAGGTAGCGACATCTGGAGCGGGTGCCGAGGCGAAAGACGGTGTCATTAACAAGACGGACGAACCGATCGAGCTTGGCCCCCCCGCGACACACGAGGTATCGGAATCTGGGACGGACTCCCAGACGAGGGACGATGTCGTTCATAAGACATCTGACCCGATTGAACTTGGCCCTCCCGCAGCAGATTCAAAGGGTGCCGTGAAGCCCGAGGCAGAAAAGCATGCCGGTGCTGCCAAACCGGTCAACCACCAACCCCCTGGCCGCCGTTACCCCTGCGCCCCCGACCAGTATGAACGGGAGACGTCGGTCCAACAAAACCAGGGCGCGCCTCCAGTGGGCCCAACGAAGAAGAAGAAGAAGGGCATGAAGTCCATTGAGTCCTCGAAACCCCAGGCGCGGACATCACAGTCCAATGGCGTTGCCCAGAACCAAGGGGGTCCCCATCCCAACGGCACGCGCAATTGGACCGGGAGGGGTATCATGCCGCCGCACATCTATCATGTTTCGAACTTCTGCGAGAACATTTCCCCGGCCTGGGCCGGCCTCCACCGCAGCGGGGCCGTCGGCGAGGACGGATCCTCGGCCGGTAGCATTGCGGAGAAGCGGGGTGGTCTCTATCCCACCGGCACCCAGAGCGAGAGGCCTAGAATGACGGGAAACTATGTCCAGGACTTTCCCGAGGACTTTGCCGAGACCTGGGCTGGCCGCTACCGCAGCGAAGAATGTATCGACAAGGAGGAATCCCCGGAGCGGCTCGAGCCAGCTCTAAATAGGACGACAGCGCAGGCATCGGGAGATAGGCCGACGCCACAGACGGAACTAGACGAGCCAAGGACAAGTCACGACGAATTGGTCGAAGAGCTTAGGGACATCTACGAGCAGTCCTACGGCACCATCGACGAGCAGCCCGTCCTCTCGTCGTCGTTGGCCACACAGTCCCCCGGCAAAGCCACGCCCATAAAGGAGATTGAGAGGGCGCCCCGGGACCCAGACCCTGAACCCGAGCCTCAGCAGACCTTTTACAAGGTCCTCGTCTACGACCCCCAAGAGCAGAAGATCTCCACAGCAGACGCAACATCCACCGCCCCTGACGACATCGACGTGCTCACCCCCGCCGAGGCCGTAACCCAACTCTCCAACCCTGCCAAGTTCCTCCCGCACTTCGGCCCCCTCCAAGCCCGAGGCTACGAAATCGTCTCCTCGGAGAACAACGTCCTCGTTTTCCGCAAGACCCGCGAGGCAACGGAGCCCGGCACCGTATTCCTCCGCGGCGCAGCGTACCCCTCCCCTCCCGGACCCCGGCGCGCAACCTCCGCGCCGGCGGTGAACCCCATCGACATGATGGGCAGCGAGCCCGTCGTGCCCAACATTGGCAACTTTGCGAGCCCGACGGGGTACGCCAACTACGGGGAGCTGGAGGAGCCGTCGGTGCCCAAGCGGAAGCCGCCGCCTCCGTTCCGGGCGGCGAGCGAGGTGGACTACGAGGACGGGGCCGAGTCGTCGCGGGGGAAGGGGAGGGAGGGGCCGGGGGTGCTGTGGCGGACGACGGTGGGGGCGGTGTGGATGGCCGGGCTGGTGTACGGGGGGTCGGTAATCAATGAGTATTTCAGGACGGGAGGCGAAGGGGGCGAGGGGCCGAGGGGTGTTTTCTAGTTTTAGCCGAGACCAGACGGCTCTTTCTCCTTCTTTTTTTCTTTTCTTTTGTTACGGCTTTTTACGAGTTTGGAATAGGCTTTGTACGCTTCTCGGCTTGGGACGACGGATGACGGGACGATGGGATGATGAATTCTCTACTCTTAGTTTGCTTATGGCGCGGACGGCGTTAGAATGGGATTGGATTGGTTAGGCTACAGGGGGATATGTTCATTGTCATAGATGCTATGGTACTGTTTTCTCCTCCTTGGTTTTCATTTTCGTTTCTTTCCCGTTCCTGCTTTTGTAGTGTACAACTTTTGAGGTCCAACGCCTGGTTTGAAAATCAGAATCCCAATCCCAATTAGGGGGTTCAGCCCACATCGTCCTCCCCGGTGAGTGCCTAGTCGTTCCCCGGCGTGTTTCCCGGTAACTGCGCGGGACTCCATCCGGCTCCGAAGGCGTAGTTCGTACCCGGCGCCGACACGTTCCATTATTCCGTGTTGTCCGTTGACGTTAGAACGCCTGGGTCTTTGGAGGTTCTAGCCGGGGGGGAGTAAAGCTACGCATTATCCCCGTTAAGTCTCAGGGCGACCGTTCCCCCACTTCCCCTTGGGGGCCCTCGCCCGGGCGCCATTGGGCGCCGTGCTCCGCTCCATCCGCCCTGGAGCCACCCCACTCTTCCTGACCCCCTTCCCCTCCCGTCCTCTAGACCTCCCTCCTCATCCGACCATCGTATCTTTCCAGCTCAAGCCTCCTTCTCGCTAACCTGCGACCACCCCTCCGGCAACCTCCCCTCCATAACCCCCATCTGCAGATCCCTCTTCCGGTCCTCGGGCGTCCAGCTCGGCCGCCGCTCGAGGTGCGCGGGCTTCCAGCCCTGCGTCACGCGGACGGCGTGGGCGGTTGAGGCGAGGGACGGGGGCTTTCCTGCGTGCTTTTCGCGGGGTTTTTCTTTGGTCTCTTTGTCGGCCATTGTTGTGGTGTGTTTATGGTCGGTGTTTGGGTATTTGTGCGTGGTGTGTTTGATGTTTGATGCTTGGGTGTTGTTGATGTAAGTGTTGTTTGTTGGCTGTGTATATACGTCTGTATATAATTGATGTCCAGGTCAGATTGGTTGGTAAAGGGTATTTATATCTCGGTATTCAGTGTGAGTGTTTTACAATACCAAAACCCCAAACCCCAACAACCGAGAGGGACATGCCGCCCTGATATACCATCCCACCCGTAACACAAAACAGCCCCTCGCCTCACACCAGACGCAAACCAAAAGTCACCTGTCTCACATGAATCACAACCGCCCGACGCACAGACCCCGCCAACCACACCTCCCCTCCCAAAAGCCACCCGAAAACCAACACCTAACTGGCCCACCAGCGGGGCTCACCGGGCTGGCGCGGGCTCACGCCATCAGGAACGTCATGACATCTCCCCATTTTTTAACGACCAATGAATCCCCCGGGGTCTCTCATTGGATCGCCCCAGTTGAACCTCGCACCGTCGGAAGAATCTTTTGATGGGAAGGAAAGAAAGATGGTGGGAGGCAGGGGACTTCGCCACCTTGGCCTCATGGCAGCAGGGAGACGCCGGAACCCGGCGGATACGTGCGGCGTGCAAGTATCACGGGGCGAACCATCGTGAAGCGGACAGATTTTCATACACCTCATTCATACACACGCCCATATACCAATCCCACGCACCCGACCCTCCCGACCCTCCAATTATTCTCCCATCCAACCATTCATGCTGTCGGCCATTATCAGCTCATAGCACACCCCGCATATCATTCCCCAAACAGACGACCTGCGCATCTCCAACATCATAAAGCCATGGTCCGATGTGTCATTGCGTAGATACGACGCTGTTGTGCGTCGCTAGGGGTGCACTAGAGGCGAGACGCGTGGGCGGAATATTCGAGACGTAGTGGCAAGTGTCGTCGGGGTCGGAAATCCTCCGTCCGGCGGGTCGGTGATCGGGGCCGACTGCCGGCTCGCACGACCTTGGACCCGGAAACCCAAACTCAACATCTGGCCCAACGTTCAAAGTGAAACATGCAGCAAGAGGGGAAAACACCAAGAGCACACCCAGCACAACTAAACACTCAAACAAAAAACCCGTCAAACGTCCAACACATGAATAGAAATGGGATTAAAAGGGGACCTCATGGACAGAAAATCGACGGCCTGCGCTATACTCCCCCTGTCCCGACCCAAGATCCTTACCTCCCCTCCATATTCACCTTTACAACCCCCCCCCTCTCAAAACTCCCTCTCTAACAGTTCCGGGGCGAAAAATCTCGTCAGGCAGGCGCATTTCATTCATACAGTCCGTCAAAAAATAACAAAAGGGCCGACCGTGGGTATGTCTCGAGAAATGGCAGAGCTAACAGGACGTGAAAAACAGTACTCGTATACTGGCGGCATGGGGCTCGTTGGCGACGTTCGCAGCCTTTCCGTGGAGGCATTCGACCTTCCCTCACGGCGTCCGCGGCCTCTTCCAGTAGTATTGCTAAGAAACGTTAGCACAGCACACCTCTAGACGCAACACCGCCCGGCCAAAATACCAGCCCAACGACCTCAGGCCCCGCCCGCAACTCACCTTGTGCTGCTTCCGACAAGCCCTCAGACTAGGCTTCCCCATCCCCTCCACAACCGCCGCCCTCCTATGCCCGTCCCCGTCCTCCTCCGGCACGTAGTAGTACTGGCTCTCGAGCGGCTGCCCCGCGGCGTCCTTGCCCTCCCGCGCAATGATCCCCACGCACGGCGTCCTTTCAATCAAGCTCTGCAGCTGCGGCCTCGTGACTCCGGCGCGCTCGCCCGCTGGTAAGTTCTGCAGGATGGTGGAGAGCGGCGTGGAGGCGAGGCGCGAGAAGGCGAGCTGGTTGACGACGTGATTGGCCACGGTTGGGTTCTCGTAGGGGGGCTCCTGCGCCTCGGGGGTCTCGGGGCGGGCCTCCTTTGGCTCCTCCGAGGGCTCCTCCGCCTTTGGCTGCTCGGAGGGCTCCCCCGTCTTTGGCTGCTTCTCCTCTGGTACAAGGGGGAGGCGAGCTTGGTTAGGCGAGCGGTTCACCCTTGGCGAAGTAGCCGTGATAGACGCAAGCCGGCCCGACAAGTTAGCGCCGAACGGCCCAAACGAGTGCACGACGGGATCGTTCTCCTCATCGGGGTCGTTCTCGTCGTCCTCCAGCTCGCTCAAATCCGACGAGAACGAGTTCGTCGCTTCGGTGTTGAGACTCACGTTCGGATCCACCACCCCTTCACTCCCCTCACGCCGCTCACCCTCCTCACCCTCCTCCTCGTCCGCGCTAGGATCAACGTAGATATCCACATTCTCCTCCCTCCCCCTCGGCATCAACATCTGCAGCCTCCTCGAGCTCGCGAGGTTCCCCGGCGTAGGCGAGACGGGACTCTCGATCCTTGCCTGCCTCCTGATCGGACTCGACTGCAAGAAGCCAGGGGTATTCTCCCTCCTGGACCTCGGCGACTCCTCCCACTCCGTCTCCTCCGCCCCGTCCGACGTCCGCCTCGGCCACCTCACCAGCACCCTCGCGTCCAGGACGTCAAGCATAACCTCGGACCCCTCCGTCTCGCTCGTGAACGAATCACCCTTCCACAGCTCGTAGGACCTCCCCTGGCAGTGCAGCTTCAGTCCGTTCCACCCGCCGCACACAATCTCGAGCTTATTCGGCTCGAGAGGCGACGGCGCGGGGATGTACCTCGCCCGCACATGAACCCTCGAGACGAGCCTATTCGACGAAAGCTGGTAATTAGACGAGTTGCTCGACCTCCCCATAAGAAGCGTCTCCCCATTCGCACTCAGCGAGACAGACGGCACCGCCGAAAGCGGCGCCCTCTCGCTCGCAGAGGACTGGGACCGCGAGAGCCCCCCGACCTGACGCGGCCTCGGCGGCGACGAGGACAGGATCCCCGTGCTCGAGGTCGGGACGGGGGTCGGGTACTTGAGGTATGCGTCGCTGGCGGTGGCCTGGCGCTTGGCGGGGCGGGGGAGGCCGGGCGAGGAGGAAAGCGGCTCGAAGGGCGGGAGGAGGGTTGGTGGCGGCCGCTTGGTGCTTATGGGTGCGGCGGGGGGGAGCGTGGGCTCCGGGTGCTTCGGGGGGGACGAGTCCATTGTGTCCGGGGTGCCACGGGAGGAATTGGTCGCAGCGAGTCGTTGGGAGGTGCCCCCGAGAAGTTGGTGGTCCTCGCGTGGGAGGTGTAAGTTCGTTGGCAGGCGCGGTCCTTCCCAGCGCGTCAAGTCGTGACTTTTCCTTCGATTCGAAAAATGAGTGTCTCAGAACAGATGTACGGCACCTCGAGAAGCTCCTCAACCAGTTGACGAGTCCTTCCGAGCGTGTCGTCGCGCGTAATTGTCCTTTCCGTCGAATCGTATACGCTGTTCCTGACCCAAACCAATACCAAAAAGACACCCGAACCCAACCTCGAGATACCTCTCCTGAGACAAAATCAAAGAAAGGAACCAAACTCAAAAAGAATGGGCCGGGACCGGGTCTGCTTCACATAGGCCCGGGGTAGACTTTGGAGGGAAGAAACTCGAGTGTGTGGGAAGGAAGGGGGGAGGGGCGGCAGAGTGCCATTTAAACAAGGTCGTGTTTCCGACACGCGATTTTCCGCGGGCGCGTGTTTGGCGTTGGCGTTGGCGTCTGGAAGGTACCGGGAGTACCGTGCAGCGCGTGCCCAATGGCGGGTGCAGGGCGCTGGGGGGGTTGCTGACGGATGGGGATGTAGTGGGTTTAGGGCCTGCGCGTTGGGTGGCTCCAGGGGGTCGTGACGGACGTACCTCGGGTCCAGCTCGAGGTCTCTGAGCGCCAGCCACGGCTGCTCGCGTTGCCAGTCTCGCCCAACTTTGCTCCCTTCATATTCATTCGATACACGTATCAACTGATCCCTCTCTTCGTCCCAATAGGTCCAGACTCGGCCGCGAGTCTCATATTCCCAAACCCACAAAAGAAAGGCACCGTGCCACCCCGACCAGCCCCCGGCATGGTCGCGCAGTGACCACTTGCAGCCAGTCTAACAAGTCACGTCTCCACTCGACGCCAGAGCAAGGATCACGGGCGTCTGGGAAGCGCGTCTCCGGCCAAGCAAAACTTGATCCGGCGGCCCGTCTCTGGGTTTTTTAATCCGAGGATACTTGTACAAATGTACCAGCCAGCACTAAATGCGGTTCGCCGTGTATCCTGCTCCGCTATTTAACCATTCCGAGGCCCGTCTTTGAGACCTTGGCACCCCGAGGTCGACTTTGACACTGGAGTCTGCACAAGAAAGATATGAGGGCGGAGCTTTATGCTCGACGCGGTTTCTTCTCACCGGTCTGGCACAAGTGTCTTCGAGCACACATTGAGGCAATGAATACAACTTATGCTAAATTACAATGTCGCGGCGAACATAGCCTCGAAGAACCGCTAGCACGCGACCCGCTGCATAAATCCTAAAGCACATGTACCTCTCTCCCCGCCCATCCTCGAAGCCTGTCGTCTTTACGGCCGCCCACGCCACGCAACAGTCTGGTACATCGCCGTCAGGTCCCCAACAAGACATTCCCCTCGTCGAACTACACGCCCGTCTCATCTCGCGCCCATTCTCTTTTCGTGCTTATTTCGTAATGCCCGCGTCAAGAGAGGCCCCCCTACTTGTAGATTCTGTATCTCCACGCCGACCTAAAAGCGAGGGGCCGGGTCAGCGCGGGTCCTGCCTGTGGGGTTCGCGCCGTGTCGGAGTCGCGTCAGAGCTTGGCCGGCATACATACATGTGCTGGCCAGCCCCCTTGGTTCTGCATCGCGACTTGGCGACGATGGGTTTAAAAAAATCTTCTGCATATAAGTTACAGCGGTCTTCATACTCGCAAGTCAAGACTCAAGTGGAATGGTTCCACTTGTTGGTAGTCAAGCCGTCAATGGCCTCACCGAGTTTCCCAAATCCAATAGTAACAAATTGAGGACGGCCCGGTCCCCTGTCTCGCAAAGATAGTTGTCATTGTGGTGGTAAACCTGTAGGCGGGCATTACCGCCCGCTTTGGCGTTCACCACGGTGAAGGTCTTCCGCTCACCGAGCTCACCGAAACACGCGCCCTCCCATTGGTCAATCCCGTCGGTGAGCACGCCGCCAAAAAAAGAAAAAAATTCTGCCGGCCACCCCACTACACCGACATCCAAAATTTCCTCCCTTCCTCCATCCCGTCCTCCCATACTCCAACACCCTCCGACAAACACACTCCCCCACACACCACAATGCCGCCCAAGAAGCAATCCGCCGCCTCCAAGGCGAGCCCCAAGGCCGCCGCCAAGGCGTCTCCAAAGGAGGCCAAGGCCGTCACCAAGGAATCCCCCAAGACCGTCACCAAGGCTGCCCCCAAGCCGGTCGCCCCCGAAGTCGACCCTGAGCAAGCCCTCAAGGCCTCCAAGGCCCTCCTCGCGCACATCAAGAAGGCGTCCGCCCAGCCCACCGCCACCGGCAAGAAGAACCTCCTCGACGAGATCGAGCCCGAGGGCACCCTCGCCGACACTCCCGTCTGGCTCACCCTGACCACCAAGCGCCACATCGCCGACACCCACCGCCTCAAGCCCGCGCGCATCGCCCTCCCCACCCCCCTCAGCGCGGACCCCCACTCCACGATATGCCTCATTACCGCCGACCCGCAGCGCGCCTACAAGGACATCGTCGCCTCCGACGCCTTCCCGGCTGAGCTGCGCAAGCGCGTCACCCGCGTCATCGGGTACACCAAGCTGCGCGCAAAGTTCAAGCAGTACGAGGCTCAGAGGCGCCTCTACGCCGAGCACGACGTCTTCCTGGGCGACGACCGGATCGTGAACCGCCTCCCGCAGGCCCTCGGCAAGACGTTCTATAAGACGACGGCGAAGCGCCCCGTCCCCATCGTCCTTCGCTCCATGAAGCGCAGCGCCAAGAAGCAGGGGAAGAAGGCCGACGGAGAGGAGGAGGTCAACGCGGCGACGCCTGAGGAGATTGCCGAGGAGATCAAGAGCGCGCTGGGCGCGGCGCTCGTCTCGCTCTCGCCGAGCACCAACACGGCGGTAAAGGTGGGCTACGCCTCCTGGACGCCCGAGCAGGTCGCCGACAACATTTGCGCCGTGGCTTCCGCCATGGCGGACAAGCACGTGCCCAAGGGGTGGAGCAACATCAAGAGCATCTACATCAAGGGCCCGGAGACGACTGCGCTGCCCATCTGGCAGACCGAGGAGCTGTGGGTCGACGGGCAGGACGTGGCGGCGGACGCGGCGCCCAAGGCGCTTGAGGACGGGGAGAGCGAAAGGGCCAACATTGGCAAGAAGCGCAAGTCGCTCGAGGGGGGCGCGCAGGAGAAGAAGGGCCCGCTGAGCAAGAAGGCGAAGAAGGTGCCCGAGAGCGACGACGGGGACCTGAAGAGGCAGATTGCCGAGACGAAGACGAGGCTCGGGAAGAAGAAGGCGGCGGCCAAGGCGGCCATGGACGATTGAGTGGAGAGGGGCAGGGGGATGGAACTGTCGGGTTTAGTTTACTGAAAAGTATGGCGTTGGTTGGCTTTCGGATAATTAAAAGTACCCAGCACTTCAGACCGCTTCAGAACTATCAGTGACAGTATATTGCCTGGTTGGGAGTATTCTGCTCATGACCGACTCATCCCTATCGAGTATACACTCGCGATGCCAGAAAAACAAGAACAAGCGGGCCCGCTCACAGCTCACCCTCGCCCACGACCGGCCCGGACGTCCTTCCGTACGGCCCAAAGTACTTCCCCATAACCTCACTGAGCGCCTCCTCCCCGATATGCATATGCTCGCCCGGCACCCTCTCAAACTTAATCCCACCCCTCCGATCCAGCTCCCTCAAACCCAGCCAGTCCTCGCTATACAGCCTCGTCCCCCTCAGCGGCGTGCTGACCGTCCCGTTGACGTCCTCAAACCACGCCGACTCCTTCGGGATAAGCGTCGTGTCGTCCTCGAACATGTACATCACAAAGTTCTCCAGCCCCGACAAGTTCTTCTTGTACTCCTTGCTCTTCTCGTACCTCTCGTTGTTCACGTCGGCGAGGAAGTTGGAGCCCTCGAGGTAGGCGTCGTAATCCTCCGCATCACGGAAGTACTGCGCAGGCACGAGCTTCCCCTGCACGAAGCCCGACCAGGTGTTGAACCGCAGCAGCGCCATCGCCCCCTTGCACAACCAATCCGTCCCGCCGCAGTCCTTGAACTCCGAGATGCCGGCATGCGGACTCCCGAACGTCACGAGATTGCGCACGCGCGGGAAGTTACACCGCTCGACGTACCCTCTCAAAAACACGCCGCCCTGCGAGAAGCCAATCGCGTCGACGGCGGGGGCAGTCGAGAGGATCGGGTGCGCGGCGAGGGCCTCGCAGACCTCCTCGAGCTGGGACGTGACGTTGCCGTAGAAGGAGGCCGTGCGGTCTGCGTTTGCGTCCTGACCTAGCTGGACGGGGTAGACAAAGGTGCCGGGGTTGACGGACTCGGCTAGCTCGGCGATCTGCTTCATGCCGTCGCTGTCGGAGGAGTCGCCGAGGCCTAGAGGTGTTAGAATTGGCAGGGATGGTTAAGAGCCGATGGGGGACGTACCGTGCCAGATGACGAGTGGCAAGGGCGTGTCGTCCTCCGCGGGGAGGGGCGACGCCGCGGCGACTGAGAGGGCCGCGGAGCCGTATAGCAGCTGCGATATCGAGGTAGGCCGCATATTGACGATACTGACAGTAAAATCTTCAATAAATGAGGATGGAATGTATGGGCGAGTGTTGCTGCCAGAGCTTCCTCGCAATGTTGGTTCAGGAAGGACGGGGAAGCCGGGGTCTCGGCTTATCTTATCTGGAAGCCTGGGGAACTGGGGTTCACGGAACTTATGTAAGCCTTGTTTTAAATCGTCGGTTATTTTTAGACATTTCTTCCCGGATTTAAGATCAGGCCATTTCGATCCCCGAGCATCACGCTTCGAAGACGATCTGGTCAGTTTACGGCTACCGGTTCTCTTCATAGAAGGCCACAGATCATGTTTAAGCTGTAATAACGGCAGCTGGCTCTCAGCCTGTCACGGTATGTCCATGTTGTTTTCTTATATTCCCAGCGCAACGCCTGATGATACACTTCATCCAAATATGTTTCAAGACGGATTTGATCTTTTATGAAAACTTCTTCATTCTGAGAAGCACGCTTCCTTCGCTCCTGCTTGTCCCAATTCAGTGTCGTTCGGACAGATGCTAACGAGGAGAACAAGGGCCTTCAGCTTGTCGTTACCCCGATGCCAGTGCTTCACGGTTGGTTGTGTCTTGAAAGGTCAGGGCGCTGCTTCGAACCTGTCTCCGAAACATGCCCGCGGTCGTCCCGTATCATACCGTATTTTATTCTCGCTGTCTGCAAATGGTCTTGCCTCTAGAATTAGTATAATATAGTATTTTCACCCCGTTCAAAAAAAAAGCCCCTGCGATCTGAACTCGAAGATGGCTCTCGACGAGTCCCGTCACTGGCGTACAATTAACACTGTGTTTGTATGGAGCTCGGGGACAGGGTCCAGTACCGTGTGAATTACATTCCCCACACGTGTCATGTCGCGGGGCATTTTTCGAGCTCTCCGAAGCAGGTTGAGGCGAAAAAGCTCCCGATATAGTCGGCCTTTTACGCGTGCCAACTCCGAACCACAACTCCCAAACCGCGTATTGAGTCAGCAGTCCGACGCCCTCGAAGCCCACTACGAATCCTCCACCATCCATGGGAAACGCGTAACCGATCAGCAGGACGCTTCCCCCTGCGCCCCTAAACCCTCGAGCCACGAACCCTCTCACGCTCTCTCGTCCTCACTCCTCCCTCGCCATGACATCCACATCCACCCGCAACGGCGTCCCACCGGACCCGGCGCCAAACCCAGAGAACCCAGACGCCGGCCCCCCCGCGGAGCCCCTGCCTGTCGGCCCCCACCCGGGCATCGTCTCCGTGCCGGCGCAGTACGTCTTCGAGCAGAACATCCGGCAGATGCAAAAGGCGGCGGGCTCCGACCCGAACCGCGAGGACAACTACCGGCTCCAGGGGGTGCAGATGATTGATAATGTGCGGAGAGCACTGCAGCTGTATGTCTCGATCCGCTTCCTATCCCACGTACTCCCCGTCGGCGGGATACCCGTGGCGTCGACGGGATCTCTACTGGTGCGGACGACGCTAACCCGACCTAGCCCCGTGAGGACGTTCGATACCGCTGCCGTCTACTTCCACCGCTTCCGGCTCCGCCACCGCGAGGCAGAGTATAACCTGCACGACTCGGCCATGGCGGCGCTCTTCGTGGCGTGCAAGGTGGAGGACACTATCAAGAAGTCGAAGGACATACTCTGCGCGGCGTACAACCTGAAGAACCCAGACCACCCGACCACGACCGACGACAAGGTATCCCCTCCACTACATCAGCCCTACTCCTACGCTCAACTCCTTACACCTACGCTCGCTCCGAACTAGGGACACCTTGACTAACAGGACAGCAGATGTTCGAGCAGCCCTCCCGCGTCCTCGTCGGCCTCGAGCGAATGATACTCGAAATAGTAGGCTTCGACTTCCGAACCCGACACCCCCAGAAATATCTCGCCAAGCTCGTCCGCTCCCTCCTCGGCCCCGCCGGCCACCCCTTCTACGAAATCGCCTACGACATCTCCCTCGACGCCTACAAGACCTTTGCCCCCATAAAGCAGACGTGCCTGACCGTCGCCCTGGCCTGCGTGCGCCTGACCTCCCTTCTTACCTCGACGCACGAGGACGTCGTGCTGTCGGTTGACCCGGCGCGGTATGGCGTTACGCGCGCTGCGCTAGCGGAGACGGTACTGGATCTATTGGACCTGTACACGCACTTCCACAAATCTACGCGGCTGGGAACGCGCTTCGACCTCGACCGCTTCGTGGAGGTCAAGATCGGCGTCAATGACGAAGTAGAAGCAACGCCCGGCCTCTCGCGCCACGAATTCTCCTGCGCCCCCTGCGCAGACCGCGACGTGGAAAAAAGTAGCGCAGTCTCCACCTCCACCGCGCCCGACCCGGTGACGTCCCTGAGCACCACCTCGGCCTTCAACCCCGTCAAGCCCGGGGCGCGGAGCTCGGATACGACGCTTCGGTTCGTGTTTAGCCGGGGCGAGGCGGCGGAGGAGGCGGCGGCGGTGGGGGCGTACTTTAACGAGGAGTACGAGGAGTATGAGGTGGAGGTTGAGGAGGTGATTCCAGAGCCGGAGAGGTTTGGGGAGAGGGAGCCGCGGGGGCCCGGTGCTGGGCCTGGGCCTGGGCCTGGGCCTGGGCCTGGGAGAGGGAGGGGGAGGGGAGGGGGCAGGGGAGGGAGGCATGAGGGGTGGGGACCGTACCCAAGGAATCCGCGGGGCCATGGGCACCATGAGAGGCGGGGGGGAGGCGGCGGGAGGCGGTATCATTGACGGGGCATTGCTGGAGTGTGGTTTTCGTTTTCCGGGTTTGCATTAAGGCGTACGGCATGATACCCCTGCTCGGGAGCGCGACGGAAAGGGCAGATACGGCATAGCAGGCCTAATATATCGCGTTCGGTAGGCCTAATGTGACATCGTATCTCGGCCTCCTGAGAAGGCAGCAAAGCCGCGGACCTCGCGAGATAACCCTTGCTGGGGTGACGCACACGTGTGTCCCTTCCGTCACATGTAATTCCGACGGTCGTCCCGTACGTCGACATGTTCCAGATTCATCCACCCTCGTGACACACCTCAAGTCATGAGAAGAGAATACCGTTGCCTGGCAGGGATTCGGCCTCCCATTGTCCGTTCAGGTCGGCGATCTGGCCTCTGCCGTGCGGGTTCAGGGGCTTCGTCGAGGTGTCCCCTCCGCGGCCCCCGTCGAGCTTCCACCTGGCCACAAGTGACTTGACAGCTCGCACAAGCTCCGCAAGCTCCAACCAAAGCTCCGCCTCAGCGTCCAATCGTGCCGAGAACCCACGCGGGGGATGACGTGTGCATGATGAAGCTCCTCAGCTGCACCGTCCACCAAAGAATACATCGTAAACTCCCAGGTAATATGCCACGCTCGGCTCAGCTCAGGTTGTCCGGCGGCCCCGTTCCCCCAGGCCGCTGGACCCGCCGAGACCAGCGTGGTGGGGTAGACGAGCCGCCCCAGGCGAGTACAAAGGGCGAGGTTCCCCCAGCACCCGATTCGCCAGCCACCCAGCGTTAGCGTTTAGCGTCGACATCATTGCCCAGGCCAGATCTGTTCCCGCTTACCAAATTTCTTCCCGCTTCCTGCCCTTTCTCCCCCAACCTTCCCGAATCCGAAGCCCACCTCGACTTTCCCACCACCCTCGGAGGCCTTGCATCACCAACCGCCCAACCGCAACACCTCCCTTCCGAAGCCGCCGAGTTTCTCTTTTTCCTACCTTTGACGAGTCTTTGACGGGAATCGCGTACCCCCTTTTTTCATCCGACATCATCGAGCAACTTATCGGAGCTTCGAGCTACTTGTAGATCAGCATGGCGCCACCGAACCCGGACCTGCCTCTGCAGGAGAGGCTGTTGACCCTCGCCAAGACGCTGCAGTGTACGTGACTCCCTGTTGACGATGGCTCCGCGACCTTCCTTTCCGCTGTTGGAACCTTTGCTAATGTTCGCTATCTGTAGTTGGCTGGTTTGTCGGGTACGTGCCATCCCTACCTCCATCCGCACCGCATCACGGTCGCGAGCCGAACCCACCATCCCTCGACACTCCTTCCCGACATCCAATGACAACCCCCCCCAAGCTAGCTAGCACGTCATAAGCTCTAACACACCGCAGACATGTCCTCCTGATCCTCTCCACCATCCGGTATGCCTTCTCGTGGATGCGCTTCAACTACTATGGCGGCATGGCCCGCTTCTCCTACCGCTTCGCCTTCCTCGCGGCCGCCACGACCTACGGCATTGTCGTCTACAAGACCTTCAAGGCCCGTGCCAAGGCCGGCGCCCGGAACCCCGGTCCCCTCGGGATCGTCGCGGATGAGAACGTGCAGTACCTCGGTGCGTTACTCCCTTTCAACCCGTCCCCGACAAGAGCTAACACACCCCAGGCATGGCCATCATCTGGCTCATGAGCCCGCAGTACCCCCTCGCTCTCCTCCCCTACTGCGTCTACTCCATCTTCCACACCCTAACCTACTCGCGGGCCAACCTCATCCCCGCCATCCAGCCCCCGCAGCCCGCCGCGGCCCCCACCTCCTCCCCGGACTCGAAGCCGCAGGCCACCCACCCCATCGCTGACAAGATCGGCGTCTTTGTCCGCACCTACTACGACGACTCGATGGCCGTCGTCTCCTCGCTCGAGATCCTCCTCTGGCTCCGCATCGCCCTCTCAGCCATCCTCTTCCAGCGCCGCTCCTGGATCCTCATCGCCGTCTACACTGCCTTCCTCCGCTCGCGCTTCTCCCAGAGCTCCCACGTCCAGCACGCGTTCCGCCACCTCGAGGCAAAGGTCGACGGGCTCGTCGGATCCCAGGGAACCCCGCCCGCCGCGCGCCAGGTGTGGGAGCAGGTCAAGGGGGGCGTGAGGCAGTTCTACGCCGCGACTGACGTGAGCAAGTACACCAACGGCGGGGCGGCTCCCAAGAAGACGTCGTAAGGGAGTCAGGTCACGCTATGCGGAGGTTACCGTACCGGTGTCGACAGGAATGCCGGGTGTGGACTCGCGGATAAGACACAGTCGCCTCGATTGCGAGTACTGCGTTCTGGCTACGAGGGAGGTGTAGAGGTCACCGTCGGTGGAAAGGTCAAAGAAGGGGCCAAGTACGTTTGTTGCGAGTGTGTGTGTGTTTACGTGGCGTCAATACCACCTTACGGGGGTAATAGGAGGGAACGGATCGGAGCTGGAGAATGAAGTTGTTCACTGCGGTTACAGTAGATTGGCGGTTGGTGACGGGATGGATGCAAGGGTTTTCGTCCTTTTTATCTTCCTTTCCGTTACTATTTCTGTCTGGTAATTCAGGAGTTTTTATGGCACATGTGGCCTGTGCGTGCAGTGTTTACCTCGTAGACGCGACGGTGTCTTTCCTTTGCCGTATTTACCGTGATCTTGGTGGCGTTGACTATTTCGGTGACGGTGTGGGTGGAATTGGAATCGCTGGTTGGATGCGTGTCCGGGGGCGTGACCCACAGCAGCTTCGGCCTGGACCTGAAAGCTGGAAGCTGGGATCGGCGGGGCGAGCGATGACGTCGTTTGACGGACCAGTGACCGCTACGCACACTAACCAACGAAACGGGGCACCGAGCCGCGCCACAGCGGCCACCACCTCCATCTCACTCACACGGCAGCCTGGCTCTCACTTGACACTTGATTGAACCACCATACCATCCATCCACTCGCCCACGGACCACGTTTCGCCATCGCTTCGCTCGGAATTTCCGACGCCCGCCCCTCGCCATCTTGTACGGGAACCAGGCGGGGATAGGGGAAAAGGGGTACATCGCCGGAGCTGGGAGCGAAGACTGAAAGGGAGCTTGGGGAAGTAGACACGGAGATCTAGGCACGAAGCGGGAAGTGGTCATGGCGTCTTTGCTAAGGCAGATTGTCGCGGGGCCGAGGCTGCAGCATGCGGATACGGGGTTGGACTTGTGCTATGTCGCGGAGGACATCATCGTCACGTAGGCTCGCCCTCTCCTTTTCTCTCACCATACTCCACGGATATCACTTCCTGCCAACCCCCCCCCCCCCCCCCCCCC